>JBAIZL010000005.1:123188468-123223468 GCA_036971475.1 Prosapia bicincta
AGAAAGTAATATATTCCTACTCCGAAAACCTATTTAATCATAGGCATATTATAACCACAAAAATTTGAATCGCTTTATTTCCCAAGGTTAGTTATATTTGAGAGGTCTTGAAATTTATTATAAAAATTATTTCATAATATGTAAATGTTACTGAACCTAAATGCACACTGAAATATACTTTAAAGTTTACAATGTGTTAATCAAATGAATTCCTAGATATAGTCTGGTAAGAGTCTTAACTTAACTAGGGTTTCTGTAAACGCAGATGCTATGAGCATTCCACTTTTATCTCTCCAAACATAAAGAGCTCGCGGTCAATGTACAAATAACAGTGAGGCGACTTAGCTTGCAATCCACGTTTCCACCAATACAACAATTATTAGTAGGCCTATATTGTTTGTGTGTGTGTGTATAGAATTATATCCATTTTAGAAATATGTATTTCAGTCGTATGAATGATAACAATTTTTGGTACTTACATATAAACGCCGAGATAAATTATATAATAAAAACCTTCATTTAAACTGTAGCCGGAGGCTAAGATGAAAGTTTGTGTTTATAAATTAATTAAGTTAATTTCAATACTCTACACATAAAAGAGATTTGCTCAAAATATGGTGCATTATATTTGAATTTAATTAAAAAGTTTAATAGTAGATTTCAAGATTTAGGAAATAATTGAAGAGTATATTAAAAGGTTTTTCATAGCCCGTTCGCTGTCTAAATAAATAAATTACCTTGATATCTTCAAATGTAATTCACTGAACTGCAAAGTGAAATTTAAAATGAATTAAAAATTTGGAAATGTTTCTGTACTGGAAATTTATACAGATTACCTATGCCAAAATAAGTATCCTTATTTTCCCAATCATGCTTTATCACTGTCTTTCGCTTTTTTGGCAGAACTTTTATTTGTGAACAATTATTTACAACAATGGGACATACAAAGATAGAACAAACATCGTTGCCAGTTATCATCTTTATAAAATCTTTATACATTATCATGAGTAAAGGGGCACAATATTTTACAATTAAAATATTGGACAAACCCCCAATACCACCACATAACTACATTTTAATGACCATGTCAGCTTCATAAAAGAATGTTATAACAAAACTCTAATCTGGAATTGAATGAATTACATTGTCACTTGCCATTAGTCTTGCTCTGGTTTTAATCTATGTTATTTTAATCTATGTTATATGTTAAAAATATCAGTTGGTCTTGCTTTAAACTTTGTATACTAAAAACTTCAAAATGAAGCCCAAGTCTTTCTCTTGTCTGTCTTTCAATAGGTTAATTAAATGTGCTCTAATTCAAAAGATCCTAAATTATTTTGTAACATTTTCAAATTGCTGTAAACCAACCAACCTCTAATCTAAATCTTATTCAATGAAGTTCTTCATATTCTTATATTCAATCAAGTTTTTAATTTCAATTATTAAATCGGTCAGGACAGTAGTTCCTGAGGTATTTGTAAGTTCTATTACTAATTCGGGAGATATTGGAATTTATATGTCTCTCAGGAGTGACCTGGGGTTATTGTCACATTAGTTTTAATTTCTGTAACAGAGAAATCAAGTTCCTATTCAATTTTGTGAAGATTGATTAATTAAGTTACTAAATATGTATATTTCCTATATCTAGACTATTTCAAGTTCCTATATTTATTATTTGTATTATATATATATAAAACAGTGATGTCTACTAACAATGAACTACTTTCAATTCTATAGATCTACTTCGAAATGATTTTTTACAAAAGTCTCAAATGCTTAGATCATTTAAGTAACTAAATACTAATTCAGGCTGAGTAAGTATATAAAAAAATGTAACGCACAGGATATATGCTGAATAAAAACATCATAAATTGGGGGAAAGCAACGAAAAGAAAATATTACAGATGACATGGTCATAATGGATGTATAGGTATATGCTTAGGTTTGTATTATTAGGTATTTTTTTTCTATTAAGTTTTTTCCTATATTTTCAATGATGAATTTTGTTAATTACTACACTCATTGCAATTGAAGTTGGTTAAATAACATGACATTAAAATTGATTGAGCAAAAGCACTTCTTTAAAAATTTTCAGTTTAATGTGTTTCAGGTTAATGAGAGCTCTGACCATTTCATGCTACTACAAACAGACTCCACATTTCAATTCTTTATCCAAAAATATTTTTCAACAGTTTGAAGTGTTTCAGTGTAATATTAAACTATAATTTACGGATATCAAGATTCATTAATATTAACATATACAAGTCAAATTGCAAATACTACAAAAGTCATATTTTGATAGCTATTAATTCAAAATGCAATGAATAATAAGATTAATATTAAGAAAAATAATTAAATATTTCATTTAAAATATTTTAGAAGTATTTTTTTAGTGAATTTAAAAAACAGTAAATTGTGACTAATTTTTTGTGTTGTACATCTTGTGGTTTTTCTATATTTTTTTAAATTATTGTTTTATTATATTTATAAACTCTTCTCTCTTTAAAAGGATTTTCGGATTGAAACTCTGAAATGTAGAATGTAGTTGGGAAAACATGAATTGGTCTGAGATTTATCATAAACGTTAAACACATTAAATAGTTATTAACAAGAGTTAAATAAAGTTTATTTCATTTCTTGTTTCAGATGGAAATCAACTCCCACTTGTATACAGGAATTACAGATTTAGTTCTGTACCATTCAGTGATGCTCACGTATGGCCAATAGGTTGTATAAATATTCAAAGAGAGGAACTGATGCATTGTTTGGCTTTAGGTAATGAGACCACTATGGAGTGGACGAACCATTCAAACAGCCCACTTTGCGTTCTTTGTTTGGTTAATGAAGCAACCAAGGTGTGCAGTCCATGTGGCCAAAAGATCTGCTGCCGATCATGCGTCTCCTCTTTCTTGAATATTCCGAGATATCTAATGGTTACAAGTGGGAGTGATGATATCATTACCACTGATATAAGGGTGCCACTACAGTGCGCAACATGTCGGGCCATTATTGGTCAATTAATAACGGTTTATTAAACGTATTGACCCCTACATTAGAGAATATTTTGAAAACAAACTCATTTTTATATGTACAAAGGCAACATGCTTTTATTTTGAAACTATTTTAAAATTTGGTTTCAGTTTTGTCAATGAACTAAATGTTAAATATTTAATTATAAACCTATATCTCTGTTGATTTGGGATATATCAAAACGAAGATTTGAAAGCAAACTCATTCTTATGTGTACAAAGACAATTTGGTTTTATTTAACGACAAATTTTTAATTTGATAGACAAAGTTTGGTTTGAGTTTTGTCAAAGAACTAAGTGTTTAATTTTTAATTATAAACCAATATCTATATTGGTTGGGGTTACGTTAGAGAATATTTTGAAAACATACTCAATTTTATATGTACAAAGACAACATGCTTTTATTTTGAAACTATTTTAAAATTTGGTTTCAGTTTTGTCAATGAACTAAATGTTGAATTTTTAATTATAAACCTATATCTCTGTTGATTTGGGATATATCAAAACGAAGATTTGAAAGCAAACTCATTCTTATGTGTACAAAGACAATTTGGTTTTATTTAACTACAAATTTTTAATTTGATGGACAAAGATTGGTTTGAGTTTTGTCAAAGAACTAAGTGTTTAATTTTTAATTATAAACCAATATCTATGTTGATTGGGGTTACGTTAGAGAATATTTTGAAAACATACTCATTTTTATACGTACAAAGACAACATGCTTTTATTTTGAAACTTATTATAATTTCTATTATAATAATCATTATTTTTAGTAATAATTTATTTTTTGAGATAAATCATTTCATTTTGTTGTAGGCTTTTTTTGTGTGTAATGTATTAAAGTTGTAACTAATACTTTTAATCATTTATGTGCTTATTGTTAAGCCTGCATACAATTACATAGGCTAAAATATAACCAGAATCGTAGACAGTTTACAATGCAATTCTAGACTACGCATTGTATTAATATTTTTTTATTTCATTTTACTTCAGGGCAACGTGTGTTGGGATAAGGTTACAGTTGGCATGGGTTAACACATTTTAATATGTGTGAGGTTGTATTATTGTTTTTCAGAAAAAAACAATTTATAATTACTTACAAGAGAAAATTTACTAATTTTATGTCATAAAGATTAAAATTATACTAATCATTAGGGAAACATCCGAGGTGATGCATTTTTGATAAAGTAATACCTTACCTCAAGCATCACATTTAAACTGTATTTTATAAGTGATCGATTAAATGTAATATTATATTATTACAATATTGTTTAGCTATTTATGAATTGTTTAGCAACTCCCACATATAAATAATCCTTGTAAGCCTTGATGTGCTTTTGTATGGCCTGCGAACAATTACAATAGGTAAAATATAACAAATTTTATAGACAGTTTTTATGCAATTATCGACTATGCAATGTGTTTAAATTTTTTAATTTTAGAGTTGTTCAGTGCAGTGTTGTGTTAAAGGGATTATAATGTTAACACATATTACTATGGGTGGGTTGTTTTTATGTTAGTTGGACAAATTTAAAAAAAAAAAAACAATTTCTTCAAGTTTCATGTTGTTAAGGAGAAATTGGAGATTATGCAATCTTGGTCAAGTATTATCCCCACAATTACATTTAACATATGTTTTGTAAACAAGTGATCGATTTCCTGTAATTTTGTATCAAGAAAATGTTGACTATTAGTAATTATTTAGCCACTGCAAAGGAATTTTAAAAGACAATTTATTAAAAAGTTTTCAAATTGGAAGTACTGTAGTTTCATTTACACTCATCCCTAAGAACATGATCACCTATCCATTACTAATTACTATAATAACATACAACATAAAGTAAATAGTTACCATAGCTGTCAACAATGACAACTAGATATAAAATTTATGAATATATTTGTAACTAAATCTTATTAAATTAATCACTTAAACAATAGTTTATGATTATTATTAAATAATTTTTTTAGTATGTAATACATTGACAATAAAGTGACTGGCTGTAGTAAGTTTTGAAACTTAAGTAAGGTACACTTATGAACTGTGGTTCAAACCAAAAATATTTGCTTCAAACTGTATGTAGGTTTAACAGCAGGTAAGTGTTAAAGATTACCAAGACATTTAAAAATTCCTATTGCAATACTTACCTAATTCATTCAACCTCTTAATATTTTCATAAGGAATTTATTTTGACGTATTATATTGTCACATTGGTTTCAACTACTTCTCATGTAATATTTCTTTTAATAATTTATTTTTTCCCAACATTTAATACATTTAACTAAACAATTTTAGTATTTATAAACTTTCCTAAAGTAGCAATTACTTATATTTGTTGAGGACGACCGTTTCGGGACATGTGTCAACAAATATAAGTAAGTGCTACTATAGGCAAGTTTATAAATACTTTTAATTGTTTGGTGAAAACTAGTAGCTCACATGATGATGGAATCAACTAATATTTATTACATTTGTTCAGTGACCAGACAACTATTTCACATGCCATGCACAGATTATATGTAATGATTCATACTATTTATTAATCATAGAAGATTGACTAGTGTTTGGAAAAAAGAAAAATTATTATATCATTTTATCTTTATATTAATGACAATTGGATGTGATTAGTGAATTAGAGGAGATTCATTTCAAGTATTGAGTAGGCCATATTATGCTCTAAATGCGTTTTTAATGAATATGGAAATTATGGTAATAAAAGTAAAATTTTACCCTACTTGTGTGATTGTTGGACTGAAATATTACTAGAGGAATTTAATACTAGTACTGATATTTTACACGTCGAGTTCAAACGCAATGGTTTCAAATCACTTTAATAGAAAATACTTCGTTTTTTTTAATACTTTCACTGCCTACACAGTAACTACAAAAAAAATAAAAAAAACTGATGCTCACAGATGTTTCAGCGTAGACAACCAATTTGCATGGTTAAATGAATTGTTTGAGTATGATTATGATAACCGATGTTTTTGGAACGGGTGTATCGTAAGAAATATCTCTTGGGAGTTTTTTTTTAAATGAATAACTAATATTGTAATGAACATCATTAAAATATCTTAAATACGCAACGTCTTAACACTAAACAGTATTTTTTTGTAATGTTTAATATTATTATCAATGTAAATATTTAGTCTGCCTTATTAAAGATTTGAACTCACAACTATTGATATGTGATCAAAAATTTAATTTCAATGTATCAGTGATGGTAATGTTTATTTAAATAATGTAATTTTACGTTTACACATTATCAGGTTGACTCAACAGTTAGAAATTAAATATCTGTGAATGAGTATTTTTTTTTTTCATTGTAGACATCTGAGATTTAGGAAATAGCAATATCAAACATGGAATATAATATTTCCTTTACTTGTCAATTTTTGAATTATGTGATTTTGTGTGTAATTTAATAGTTCCCTCGAAATAAAGATTTTTTAATGGAAATAAACTTTTGAGATTAAATAAAAATTTCAACAGAAAATAGCTAAGTACATGCGGATAGAACTATGCTATAGCCCTCATATGAAACGAAGGATTTCATTATATAGAATATAGGGTGTGGGATTTTAGCAAAAACTTTAATTTCATTTATGGAAAAACAATAATTACAGGACATAGTTTTTGAACAAGCCTTTTCGTAATTTGGAAACAGTATCAATATTTTATATATTTTATCACAACTTTAACTATTTGAGGCTTATTGTATTACTGAAAGACTTGTTAATTTTAATTGCTTCATGGAATAATTGAACTATAAAAATATGTAAACCGTTTATAATTACCTTTTTGGTCCGTTTGATGCTTTAGTAACTTAACACAATTAACGTTTTGTTTTTCAACTAATTTAAAGCAAACACAGTTAATACAACTGATAAAAGAAACTAAATGTAATAGTTTATACGCATGTAAACCGTTATTATAAACTTATTTCACAATTCCAATAAAACGTACCCCAAATAAGTTGGTATGGTCTGTAACAAACGCTTCTCAACACAACACTGAATTGGAAATACGAAAAACCTCTGCTGACAGATAGATATTTATGTGGTAAGTAAACAAACATGATGACATTCATGCCCCTTTTTCTTTGTAGCCAGCTCTTACGCCCTTTGTTTCACGTTGACTGACAGGCCGTATAAACCACGCCTTTGAAAATACATTACAAAACAAAAAAAACCCATGGCTGAAAGTTAACAATAAACTTTACAGCCTGTAAGATAACGGAGAAGCGCTTTGTCCTCCACAACTGTAATAGGAAGTTTCTCTAACACCTTCAAGACCTGGTCAGGGCATTAGTAACCCAAGGAATATCATAGTCTTTTTATAAGGTAGTGGATTTTATTAAACTGCTTTACAAATCTACACCTTTATGCAATTTTAACGATTCTTTTATTATAACATATTGCCAATGTAAGAAGTAATTAAGCCTACTTACTATCTTGTTACATCACCTTAACTAAATTAAATGATTTTTTAAATTGAAAATTATCATATAATTTTACATATAATTACATTTTACATTGTCTTAGGCATACAGTATATTAATGATAATGGAATCAATCTAATGACACACGGTATTTGAATATATTGTTTCTATTTTTGAGAATTAATTCTTCAAATATTTACGTAATAAAATGTTTAACAAAGAAATATATTCCAATAAACATCAACAATATAGTTAGCAAAATAATATATACATACATATTACAATAATTATTTTTCTAATAATTATTTCCTATTATTTCACTCTTTGTATTTGTAAGTTGAAAAATTAATATGAACAATATTTGTATGTTACAAATGTAGAGAGTCTTAAAAACTATTTTGCAAAGAGAAAGATTACTTTCGATGTATTAATTAAGAGTCAATATAATGTTATATCTAGAAAAGTTTTAAGAAACGTTTGAAAAATAATAGCTTGTATCATATTACTTATCGTTCTGTAATTACACTTTCCTTCAACACGATGTTTAAATATTTACAGTTGTAATAACATACTTTATAAGTTATGCTATAACCAAGTCGAAAGTTATTGCTGTATTACACTTACATTATCATAAATGTATACCGTAGTATTTTGAAACCTGTCTAATGACACACACTGTTTGATTATAGTGTTTCTATTTTTCCGAATTAGGTTTTAAAATATTTACCTAATTAAATTCTTAACAAATACATTTATTTTAAATGCCATCTAAAATATAATTAACGGATTTGACTCTTTATGTATTGTTTTTAAGTTGACAAATGAATATGGACAATATTTGTATATTACAAAAATATAGGTTACAAAAATAACTATTTTGCAAAGAGAAAGATTACTTTTGATTTATTAATTATGCGTCAATATATTGTTAAATATAGTAGAGTTTTGAAAAATGTTTTAAAAATTATTACTCTAAAATTGCTAAAGTTTTGTAAATACTAACTACACTGTTACTCAATACGATGTTTAAATATTTAGAGACATAATAAGACACTTTCTTGTGCTATGCTATAACCAAAAAATTGCTACATTACAATTACTTAGATAACTATAAGTTTAAACCGTAGTATTTTGAAGAATTATTCAAAAGTATTATTACAAACTACTTTCCAATTACTAATTATGTATTAATTAATTATGTATTACTAATTATGTATTAATTACTTTTAAAAATTCGTATAGGCCTATTACTTGCACCTTATTAGTAGATTAGTTTTATAACTACACAATCTTTAAATATTTACAGAAATAATAATAATGAAAGGTTACTTACCGTTTATGAATTTAAAGGAGTTGTGCAGTGAACGCCTGCAGAGCGGCAATACGATAACCCGCAACAGACCTTGTTTAGTTGGTCTTCGTGCACATTGATTATTTGAAATCCGCGTCAGTTGGAACAGACCAAGATTATTTGACACATTGATTAGTTGAAATGCGTGTAACTTGTTTAATTGAAAGTCGTGCACCTTGATTAGTTGGTCATCGCCACATTGTTCATGTGAAATTTGCGTATACGTTGATTATTTGGCACCTTGTTCATTTGAATGCGACCCGTTTGTGCGTGTGTGTGTGTGTGTGTGTGTGTGTGTGTGTGTGTGTGTGCGTGTGGTTTTATGTGATTGTGTGTGTGTGTTTGTGTGTGTGTGTGCGTGTTTTGTGTATATGTGAGAGTGTGTGTGTGTGTGTGTGTCTTGTGTGTGCACGTTTGCGTATGCGTGTTCTTTTGCGTGTGCCTGTGTATGTGTGTGTGTGTGTGTGTGTGTGTGTGTGTGTGTGTGTGTGTGTGTGTGTGTGTGTGTGTGTGTGTGTGTGTGTGTGTGTTTGTGTGTGTGTGTGTGTTTGTGTGTGTGTGTGTGTGTGTGTGTGTGTGTGTGTGTGTGTGTGTGTGTGTGTGTGTGTGTGTGTGTGTGTGTGTGTGTGTGTGTGTGTGAACGTAATCAACTACAAACTGTAAAATATTAAAAAAGAACTAAGATTTAAACACTAAGAGATTAAAACAAGCTGAGCCTAAGATTTAATATTCCCATTCACATTATTTAAATAGAAAAGTGCATTTTTTATAAGAAAAATTAAATATCAGTATGTATTTCGAATTAAACTTGAAGTTAATTTCATTAATTTACATTATAATGTTAAAAACCTCGGGAAGATTTTGAATTAACGGTTCCATGTTCTGCCGATAAAATATGTATTATACTAATAGGACCAGATTCAAAACGTTTTCAATTTTACAAGGTAATAAAGCCTATTTTAATGTTAAACATTGCAAAAAATGTAAATCATATTTGTATTGAAGAAACTTCACAATATGAGGGCTTAAATTGATTTACATTCTTCAGTGTTTAGTGAAACGTAAAAGTAAAGGTAAAAATTAGGCAATGTTTTACAATAAATTAAATAACACTTACTAAATCATCTTCAATATACAGTCTTAACAGGAAGCTAAAATGGAATGATTAACGCAAAAAGAACATAACCTCAAAACTATTGCTATAAATGCAAATCGAATGAAACTGAATGTTCATTGTTTACTAGTCCAAAGTTCTACTTGCATTTCTAAGAGATTGTCTCGACTGAGGCCGTGATATCACTGCTTCTAAATTATGTAGGCCCACTTTCCTTTTGTTGCAATGTTACACAAAATAATTACTTACTACTTTGACAGTGGCTGTGTCGTCGTAAAAAATATTTAGTTAACTCTATCATAGGCTTTGGCTTATACGTTCAAAGGTACTAGTTTTTCGCATTTAAATGTCTTACTTTTATATTACGTAGATTTTTGAATTTCGAATAGGTTAACAAAAATATACTGAGTCAAATTTTATTGAACGATTTCATTTGAAATCAGTTATTAAGTTGTAGCTAATGCATCTAAAAATATATATCTCTTTTTAGAAACATTGAATTATTTTTAGTAAGGTTATATAAAATTGAATTACATTTCATTTATTAACTTATTATAAGAATTATAGTTTATTTATTCATAAGAAACATTATATAATAACATTTTATCTTAATAATGTACAATAAGTCAAATAACATAACCTATGTATTTGATGAGCTGTTTCACCCTTACAACAATCAATTTATTAACAGCTGTTGTATAAAGTCATTTTATGTTATTGCTTACTATAGACTAAATCTGATGCTAGTACAACTTTATTAACGTGTAATGAAGGTTTTTTTCTATGGCAAAAAGTGTTTCACGTGCCAAAATAATTTTCATTTGAAATGCACCAGTTCGAGACTCGGTCCAGGGCCATCTGCGAAAAGCGTTACATCATCAGCATAGGAGACACACTCGACTACAGGAGGTAGGTTCGATGCAGTGTTCTGTATTGCAATATTAAACAGTGTTGCACTTACAACTGCTTCTTGAGAGGTTTCGTTTTCTATCTCAGCACTTGTTGATTCTTGGCCATTGACCGATGTTTTAATTTTTTTGACCGCATAAGAAATTCGTTAGATACTTCAACATGTTTCCCATTATGCCAAGGTTCATGCATTTTAACAAAATAGTGGTGTGGGGTGTCCTGTCAAAAGCAGCTTCAAAGTCTAGGAAGACAATTATCGTTAATTCTTTTTTCTCAAAACCAGCGTAGATGTTGTTTGTTAAGTATATTATGGCATCGTAGTACATCCCTGTTTTCCATAACCATATTGTGATTGGTCTAGTAGGCTGTATTTTTCTAGTCTCCATTTTAGTCGATTGTTCACCATGCGTTCGAGCAGTTTGCCAAGACCAGATGTAAGAGCAATTGGGCGATATGACTTCATTTGGGACTTGTCTTTTGATGGTTTTAGGATGGGTACGATTAGTGCTGTTTTCCATTTTTCTGGGATATTTCCCGTGTGCCAAATTTCATTGAATACGTTTAGTATATTAGTAAGCATCTCTTCTGTGCTATGTTGGAGCATTCTGTTATGGATTCCATCTACTCCGGGAGTCGAGTCCTTCAATCTGGATACTTCGTTTCTCAGTTCCCATATGCTGAAAAGGGTTCGTTCTCAGGGTCTTCCAGCTCTTCGACTTGGGAAATTAACTGCTTCTCTTTAGTAGTGAGCTTTTTGCATCATGGGATTTTCTATCCTGCCCTGTTATTGAGAAAAGAGTTAAAAGTTTCCGCTTTTGTTTTGTCATCCTCTAACCACTCTCTAGCTTCACTTTGTACTTGTCTAAACTTTTGGCCAGTATTACCTTCGATTGATTTAAACTTTTTCCAGACTGTGCTGGATGGAGTGTTTGCATTTATAGAGCCCACAAATTCTCTCCAAGTTGTCCTTTTCTCTGAGATTATTGTACGTCTCAGGATGGCGTTGCATCTCTTGTATTCCTGTCTGTACTCTTTAATTCTCTGCACCTTCCATCTTCTTCTAACCCTTTGTCAATTTTTCTAAGTTGATTGATTTTCTTTGACCACCAGCTATTTTTAAATTTGTGTTCTCTTCTCGGTTTCTTTTTGGGAATGTTATGGTCAACTGTTTGAAGAAGTTTTATTTCTAGAAATTCTCGAGTGTATTGTTTTATCTCGCTTGCTCTAGTTTGTTCTGTGAAAGCACTCCAGCCAGCTTTTGAAATATTGTATTTATTGCTTATGACAGATGGGTTCTGAACTAGAATTCTTGAGATAGAAAGTTCTAAGTATATTGGTAAGTGATCACTTCCTAGATCTTCCCCGGAGTACCAATTTGTTACCCTTTTCTCGATTATTGGTGAGGACAGTGTCAAATCTAAGGTGCTTAGAGTTCTTGTTGGGGGTGACTGGTATGTGGGCTCTTTGTTTTGATTAAGCAGAAGTATGTTTTGGGCTTGAATCCGTTAGAACAGTTGAGGGCCGTCTTTATTTTCTGGTCCGTTGTTCCAACTCTGGTGTCTGTTGTTCTTGTCTTCAACTATGATCAGGTTCTTGTTGGAGCTGATTAGTGTGTCCAATTCCTTCTCTTTGATTCCCTGGGATGGTATATATGTGTTGACTAGAGTAAATTGTAATTCGTTGGTAACTCTTATATTCATTTTTATGTACTGTAAATTGTTTGTAGTCTTCATATCACAACCTTTGACATGCAATGACTCGTGTACTAGGGTAACTAATCATCCGCATCTCGAATTGCCTCTAGATAAATTATGTAGGTTGTAATGTTTAAACTTCGGATGAAGGTCTTCGTTTTTTGGTAATGATGATTCATGTATGCATACTATTTTTATATTTTTCTCGTAAATTTCTTTTTCTAGCTCCGGTACTTTATGTTTTAACGATCTGGCATTCCAGTGCATTATTAATAGCTTGTCATCTTTTTGCTTATATCGTTTGTTGTTGGTCAATTGGTGTAAAGTTCTCTCTCTTTTCTTTTTCCTTTCCGGTCTACTCTGTCCTATTGAAATGTGTGCTTCCCTCTTGTTTGCTTCTGTCCTCAGATGTTGAGTGAGGTTTTTTGCAGTTATTCTGTTTGGACACCACACTTCAGTACTTTTGGTTTCATTTGTTCCGCGTACTCTCATAATGAGGTGCTTGTTATTGTTAAATTTTTTCCTTATAGTTTTTTATGGTTAGTACTTTTTTTGACCTTATATTTACTTTCATTCTGTCTGTGTGTTTTTGTTTCAGTTTTGAAACTCGTTGGCAGTCCTGAGAAGGAATATTAGCTTGTTTACAAGATATATTATCGGGCTCCTTTTACAGAAGCGGCTGCTGGCGTTCGGTTCTCTGAGTGTTATAAAAACTCTTTTCATAAAAGTAACATATAAACTCAGTAATGCAGGGGCAGGACGAGGACCAACCATCTCACCTCCGTTTGCTATAACTAAATAAATACAAAATGATATCACTAGAAAACCTTATTTTCAGCATTAGAGTAACTTAAATTACTTTTCTATAAAGTGAACGTAGGCCAGTGGTTACCAACAGTTTATTACAAGTACATTCAAGAAGTTATATTTTTATTTGAGATACAACTCAAATATACAAAATATAAAACTATCCCAATGTTAAAGTTCGTATATCCAGGCAAAACTCGTTAAACTTATTTATATTATTATTTTGTTTGGACTAAGTTAATGAAGTTAATATTAGTTGAAATTTATTTTATTGTAATTGCAAAAAATCATATATTAACCATAATTTAGTGAGTTGAGTTGAATCTGTACTTTGAGTTCATGGTTTCATCAATGTTATTCTCCATTCTTGAAACTTTTACTCTGAAATCATACTGCATATCAAGCCGATTCCTAAATGTAATTTTTCATGAAGTAGATAATTGAGGGTGCATGTTCACATCTCTAGGTAGTTGGAAAATGTAGTATTACATTCATTGCCTTATTGCTAAGTGGTTTTTAGTCTTTTTGTACTGGCAACCAAAATTCTACAATGATCTCCCCATTAAAATCATTTTTTAGTAGACCACTGTTTGTCATTTCGAGTAGGTCTTGTTCTTCTTCTGAAGGACTCAGAACCTTTTATATTTCAGGGAAGCAGAACGGAGTTCTAATCCAACTCTCATTAGTATCTGGCTGAGGAAAGTATTCCCTGAAAGGGGTTGCTAAACTTTGATGGTGGTAATTTATGCTTTCCTTTATTTGGCTTACTAAGTTTTCATCAGAAGACTCCAAAAACTCTTTTATAGTGAGAAAATTTGAAAGAGAACATTTATTGACCTTTGTTGCCACAACGGACAATCTTTAACCATGGCACAAACTTTGTCTTTAACTTTGAACATATCTATATTAAAACCTTTTAAGCCTAGATACGAAACTTTCAAATGTACAAACACAGCTAAGTAAGCAATCACACAAAGCCAAGATATGTCTAAGTAAATCTGTATTCTTGGTATCAAGAACGTAGATTCTGACCTCATCCTTATCATCAAAAAACCTTTTCAGTATACCACCTCGAGAGAGTCTCCTTACTTCGGTATGAATAAGAAGCGGAGCATTCTCACTGCCCAATAACAAAGAAAACAATCTAGACTGCAAAGCTTTAATGTAGTTAATACGTTGAACTACCTCAGTAGGCACCCGTAGCGTGCTTCCACTTTTTCCGATGTTACACTCTTAAGCTGGCAACGAAGCTACGTATTTGGTTTCTTCATAATAATCGGAAGGTTTTGCTCCTTTTTTGACAAGGATTGTGGCCGAAGATAAAAATCGTGGATTAAACCCGTTCATCTCAAAATCTATTGCTATCACTTTTTAAACGCCTAGAAGTGATTTTACTATCTTGTATTTTGCATTAGAGTCAGAGTGATACAACTCTATAGATTGGGGTTTTTCTTCTATCTTTTTGTATTCTTCTTCCTTTACAATATGGTCGGGAAAGTTTTCTCCATGAGGGAGAGGTTTGTTATTGGTGCCACCATTTTTCCAATATTCACCACACCGTAAAGGAACTATGCTCATACTGAGGTAGGATTTGTGAAGCAGAATATATATACATATATACAGCCTGCTAACAATACGGAGACCATACATTGGTCATTTTACATTCAAACTGGCAGCCGGGTACTTGTGGCAGCCTTTGACAATAATCGAAATAAAAATCATATCAATAAGTGGTAAAAGAAGTGTTTTATTGGAGCTGTACTGTATTTGGAGGTTCTATGGTCGTTCTGAATTTTTAAAAAATAATTTGTAATAACGAAACGGTACTCGTATTGATAGCAGAGTGAACGTGATTTGTATATCACAAGTTCCTATCATTTCCACCAGTGGCATTATGGTCGCTTCCTGTATATAAATTTACTGTATATTTCAACCATTTTCTAACATTATGGCAGCCACAAACTTGGCAACATTGCTGGCATCCACATAGATATCAATCGTAATACGTAATGTATATATTTTAAAAGGACAAAGAATCGCTGGAAAGTGACCACTCGGGGGTTTTTGAGTATGCTGAATTCAATGCCGTCATCGAAAATCACCGGGGATGTACTGGTGAGGCTAAACCCATGTACAAAAGGGGTTGAATTAGGGTAAAAATCTCAGATGCCTAAGAATCGCGGGATAATGGCTGTTCGGGGGTTTTTTGAGGATGCTAAATTCAATGGCGTCATCTAGAGTCACCGGGAATGAACCGGATGTAATTCTACGTAAGTATTAAAGGGATGATTTGGGGTAAAAAAGTCAAAAGTCATAAAATAACTAGAAAATAACCACTCGGGGGTTTTTGGTAAGGTGGAATTCAATGTCGTCACCGAATTTCGCCGGGGATGCACTGATGTGGTTCCACTCGAGTACCAAAGGGGTGAATTGGGGTGAAAAAGTCAAAAGTTAAAAAATCTCTGGAACATAACCACTCGGGGGTTTTTGAGGATGCTGAATTCAATTCCGCTATCGAAAGTCACCGGGGATGGACAGATGATACTCTAAGTGAGTGCCAAAGGAATGATTTGGGGTAGAAATGTCAAAAGTCAAAAAATTAGTAGAAAATAACAACTCGGGGAACTTTGATGAGGCGGAATTCAATGTCGTCACCTAATATCACCGGGAATGCATTGGTGTGGTTCCATGAGAGTACCAAAGGGGTGAATTGGGGTAAGAATGTCAGAGGTTAAAAAATCGCTGAAAAATATCCGCTCGGGGTTTTCAAGGATGCTGAATTCAATGCCGTCATCGAAAGTCTCCGTGGATGTACTGGTGAGGCTAAACCCATGTACCAAAGGGGTTGAATTAGGGTAAAAATGTCAGATGGCTAAGAATCGCGAGAAAAAAGCCGTTCGGGGGTTTCTGAGGATGCTAAATTCAATGACGTCATCTAGACGGGCGTGCTGAATTCAATGGCATAATCGAAAGTCTCCGGGGATATACGTATGTGAATCTACGTGAGTGACAAAGGGATGACTTGGGGTAAAAGTGTCAAAAGTTAAAAATTTACTTGAGATTTACCACTCGGTGGTTTTAGAGGAGGCGGAATTGAATGCCGTCGCCGGACATGTACTGCGATGATTCTACACAAGTACCAAAGGGATAAATTGGGGTGAAAAGTTAAGAGGCTAAGAGATCGTTATAAAATGATCACTCGGGGTTTTTAATAATGCTGAGTCTAATCCTAGCACCGAAGCTGGCCATGCACAATCCGGGAAGGGACTGCGGGTGTCACTGTGGGTGAATTCAGGTAAAATTTGCCAGAATCTAAAATATTGCCCAAAAATGGGCATTCGAAGATTTTCGAAGGTCCTAGTCCCTTGTCATCAAAATTCGTCGGGAATGTACGGGGTTACCAAGGGGTGATTTGGGGTATATATCCCATTTACAATAAATCGCCCAAAATTGGCATGTTTCCAACTATGCAACATAACCTACAGAAAGAGTCGGGTTCGCGACCTTGTCTTGGACAGAAGTTATGCTACAACTATTTAAAGAAATGTTTGTGATATGAAAACATAAACAGGCGGCACTCCGATAGCAGTTCTAGCACGTTTGTTTACGGCATGTCTGTTAAACTAATCTTTATAGCTTGGAGCAGTGTTTCAATGCAGCCTGTCCATGTGCTTTAAGAATTTTAAAGACTGTATGCTTGAAAGATTCAACTTAAAAAGATAACCGTTTGTCCCAAATTGATAATTTTATAAAAATTAAATTTTTTATTTAATTTTTTTTAAAATGTATTTTGTCTTCCTAATTGTCATATATTTTCTTTGCAATTTTCTTTCCTTGCAATCAGATTATTCAAAAACAATTTTTATAAAGTAAATGCAAGATAAATTGATAAACCGCACAATAAATCACACATAGACATTTCGTGCCTGTGAGCTACAACGGCAGTAGTATTGTGACAGATATTGCAGGACGGTAGTTGAAGTAGTAGTTAACAAAAACTGAATCATCTTTCGTTAATCTCTGTAATAAATACAAGCATCTAAATGACATCTCTGCGAGTGTTGTCAGTTTATATTACGATATCAGGCTGTCTGGTGTAAACAAACATAGGTCCAAGCCAAACAAAGATAAAGGCTCGCATTCCACAAGTACTCTCGTGGACGAAGGCCTGAAAAACTAACTTTCTACATTCTATCTTTTTCATCCCTTTCTCTCATTTACATACGGCGTGAACGTAAATTTATGGTATTCTCCAACGTCAAAATGGTCGTATAAAGCGGAAATATTTGTTTCTATCCTCGACTTTAGCCGCTGGTAATCTATGTTTTATTTTATTAAAATGTTTATTGAATACATTGGTATTAACTTTTAGTGAATATATATGGCGTAGGCCATATTTAGTGTTACATCTGTTAATACATGTGTTTCAGACTAGTGTTAACATGTTTGCAATGTTACCAAATTGTAACAATATACAGCAAATAGTCACTTTTAGATTCTTAAAATCGGATAGAGATGCTATGACAATTAATTTGAAAAACAAGTTAAGTTAAAAAATAAATACTTTATCGATCCTATAGTATCTAAGAGCCCCAAGGGAAAAGTATGAGATGCATTGACCGGAACATTAAGATAAGTTTGGTCTACCATCAAGTAAACAAACGCGTCAGAATGGCTTTCGGAGTGTCGGCTGTTTATGTTCCGATATCAGAATTGTGTCTGTAAATACATAACATAGTTCACTCCAAGATAAGGTCGCGAATCCACAGCTGTATGTCCTTTCCAGCGAACCGAAAGTGTATGTTCGAAGGAATTGACAGATGTAATATAAGGGGAGTGGTACAGTCTCAAAAACTATCGAGTGTCAGTTTTTATGAGATTTTTTTTATATTAGGATTTTATATTTATTTGCTAATAAGTTCAAGAAAAAATTCCGTTCTTGACGATAACACTTGCGTGTTTGCAAACACAAATACCAGTCCCCCCATAATTGTTTATAAAGTTTTACGAAAGCATGCTAAAATAGCATGTTTACAAATTCCTGAAGTACTTACATCGAGGACTCTAATGAAACACTTGGCAACAACATATCAACTCTTCCAAATGAATGACCAAGGTATTAAAGAGCTAGCGTTATTTATAGGCCATGCAACATCATTTTTATCAATAATAACATTATATATATTTTTTTCATCCACAATACGCAATAATGTTTGAAAAATATAAATAATGTAGCAAAGATAGAACACGTGGATATATACACACATTCTATGACCATAAGGGCAAAACATTTTAAGTACTTATTTAAGGATACATGTATCATAGGTGTTAATATGCTAATTAAACCAGAGAGCAGTTCAGGCGGTTTAAACAATGGTAAATATTTCAAATTCTTTATTTCTACATCTCTGAAGATTATATGTCAGGATATAGTTCTTCCCAATGTATATTGCTGTGTAGCTAGGAATCAAAACGTTTTCGGTAAGCAATGTAAATCTATTATGTTCGATATTCTAGAACTAAGAGTAACTTGAATGTCTATGGGATTTTCACTCACTTTAGAGTTGCATGAAAAACTGTTTCAAGTATGGTGATCATTGATACGGAAACAAATACAGTAGTGCATGGATAATTCGAGGTAGATGGGACCGAGACACCGTCGGATTACCGAAAACTTGGATTACACGGAAATAGCTTCCTGTACACTAGAAAAAAAAACAGGAGTTCTAATGAACCCTAATATTATAATTAGGAATGCACAAAATACGTATGTTGAACTTTATTGATTACAGTACATACAAAAATTAATGTTGCTTGGCTCTTCAAGACTACTGTACTGATTCTTGCTTGCGGGGATACCATACGATATAAATACCACACTAAGTGTCGGCAATTATAGCTCCGTCCCACCCACTATAACGTCCTGCCTTTCAGAAACCTCTCCTCAGATCCAGCCCGAACCAAAAAGCCCTGTTCCCACATTCCTACCCGCAGCCATTGTCGCATGACAGACGCTGCATAACCTCGGAGGCCACCAAACCCCCTCCTTCTCTGACTGACTGACTGGCAATTATAGCTAAAAAAAAGCCGATGGCCTTTGTAATCTTTATTAGGACGCCCAATGTTTTGATCGTAGATAGTCTTTTTGTTCAAAAGTAAAACGAGATTATCAATAAAATATCAGTAAATCTAAAGTATAGTGAAAAATTACCGTGATCATCGGTAGTAAATATTTATGATTATCAACGTCTAAAGATTGACTACAATTTGGGTTGCTTAACTGAAGAATTTTCTATCAACGAAAAAAAGGGAATATTCAAATTGAAATATTAAGTTTGTAATTAGTTGTTAATTATTAACTGGTATTGCTAGTGGTGGGATGCGTAAAATATCTAAAGAAAAGAGACACTTTTGAGAAGTGATTGAGTATTAGCAGACTTTGTCTTGAGATCAGACACAGCCGAACGAACTAAAATCATTCTTATACTAACTATAAAAATGTATGTAACATGAAGACCGAAGAACGGAGAGATTTCTTAAAGTGAAAAAAAATCTACAAAATAGTCATTATCTTTTCGTCTTGTTTTTTTTAACAAGAAATACAATCATAGTGACTAATTTCATTCTGTCACTCTGCACAATTAGCTTTCATTTTGCCTTCTCACAATTAGGTCTATACTCCAATTCATCATTTGCTAATCCCATAGAGGATCACCCATATATCCCCATTGACGTTCGATAACGGTAAAAGACTTAGCACCATTAAAACCCTCCGAGTGATCATTATATATATATTTTTGCCTTCTGACAATTGTACCCCAATTTACCAATTTTCTACTCCCGTAGAGCCACACCCGTGTATCTCCGTTTCTTATTGTAGATGGTATTGGAATCAGCACCCTCCAAAACACTACGATTGATCATTTTCTAGTGTTTTTCCTGCTCAGAATTATACCCCCAATTCATCATTTGCTACTCCCATAGAGGGTCACCCGTGTATCCAGATTGACGTTTGATTACGGTAAACGACTCAGCACCATTAAAACTCACACGAGTGATCATTTAAAATTTTTTTTGCCTTCTGACAATTTTACCCCAATTTACCAATTTCCTACTCTCGTAGAGCAACAACCGAGCATTCCCATTTAATATTGTAGGCGGTATTGGACTCAGCACCCTCCACAACACTACGATTGATCATTTTCTAGTTTTTTTGCCTTCTAACAATTTTACCCCCAATTCATCATTTGCTAATCCCATAGAGGGTCACCCGTGTATCCCCATTGCAGTTCGATAATGGTGAAAGACTCAGCACCATTAAAACCCACCCGAATGTTCATTTTCAATTGTTTTTTGCCTTCTGACAATTGTACCCCAATTCACCCCTTTTATACTCCCGTAGAGCCACATCCGTGCATTCCCGATTAATATGGAAGACTTTATTGGACTCAGCAACCTAAAAAACACTACGATTGATCATACTCTAGCTTTGTTTTGCCTTCTCACATACATACTACAATTCATCATTTGCTACTCCCATAGAGGATCACCTATTTATCCCCATCCGGGGATAGAGCCCCATCCGTTCATCTTCGTTTAATTTTGTTCACAGTAGTGGACTCAGCATCCTTAAAAACACCCCAATTGATTATTTCCTAGCTTTTTGGGTTCTGATATTTTACCCTAATTGATCCTCTTGCTACTCCTGTAGAGGCACACACTTGTATCCCCGTCAGCTTTCGATAGTTGTACACATTTATGAAAACTAACAACCAGGACTTATGTGAGTTGAGTAAATATTTGGCCAGCTGAAATGAAGAAGGGACATTCTAATGTTTATGTTTTCACCGTGATTACACACACCCAGTGTCTTACAATCTAAACATTTGACTAGTAAGACAGTCGCACCATAATGGCAACACTCTTGGTTCTCGTATCGTTAGTAGCGTGGGAATAATATACACACCGGCTGCCATATTGTTATTAGACTGAACGAAAATATACACTGGCTAAATATATATTTAGGCTATATTGATGCCTAAATGAAATGCTGCCGTATTGATAGTACTTCAGTTAATTTTGTATTTTCAAGATTTTATTGAATTAAAGTACATGGAGTAGTATCATGTTTATTAGAAATAAATTATACATCACGAAAAACATATATACTCCACTCTTTCAAGTGGCTGCCATATGGTTGCAAAATGAAATGCTGATATATTGATAGCAGGATGTATATATATATATATATATATATATATATATATATATATATCGCTTGTTTCCAGTCAGTGCCTGCCAGTCAGCCTGACAAGAGTAACCGTGTTGCCTTGTTGTTCAGTGTTATTCTGACACAAATATGTAGAGGGCGTCGCAAGCGTGATTTTGAAGAAGTAAAGCATCTATTCTAATAGAAAAAAACCTTACAAAATTTAAAGAATTTGTATAATAAATAAATCTTAACGAACATGAAATATAAAATGAATATATATATATTTATATATATATATATATATATATATATATATATATATATATATATATATATATTAGTAGCCTATTATTTATGCTAGCTAAAACCGTACAACAATCAAGAATAAATCTCATTCATATAGCCATGGTTACGTAAGGCCATTTTTCATTATACGTTTCTGGAAAAAGAACAAAATACATGAAACTGAAAAACGTTTGGAAACTTTGTGAGTATTTATTAACCTAATTAAGGAAATGTTAACTTACAACAAAATAAATTCCTATCCTACCGCCTTTGTGTATCAAGTACTCATGGTGGAAGTAAGGTTAGGCTATCTGTGATTGCTGGCACTTACAATTGCTAAAGACAGCCTAACTAGAGCTTTATGTAGACCTGTGTTTCGGGTAAATAATAACTTTTGGATATTCCCACCTTAATACCGGAAATGTAGCTGGAGTTTTTCCAATAAAACTGAATAACGCAGTTTGGTATTTTGTTTCAGTTTTTAAAATAAGTTTGAAAACGGTTTGCTCTAGTTTTAGTTTAGTAATTGAAGGCATGAAAGCTATTCATCATCCATTAGTAAAAGCCTTTGTATCGATGCACTTGGGATATGTCCCTTCCCATGTAGAACCGTGTGTCCCTCCTTCACAATTGCCTCTTACCACTTTGCCTTTCACCACTTAATTCATACGTCTAGGGGGCGTATTTATATCCAAGATAAATCTATTCCTTTTCAACTAATTTGTTCCTTTTAATTGATACCAGACAATGCAAGTCTAGCCTAAAAGTATGTAAAAGTTGAATGTAAGGAAATATTTCAAACATTTAGTTTAGACTTTAATCCTAAAGTAAAACGTTAGACAATGCTCATGCAAACATAGATCCTAATTTGATGACTTGGTATTTTTCTTAGAATATTTAAAAATATTTTATATTTCCCTTAATTTTTTTTTTTTAGTAAATTTGTTGTGAATTTAGAACCTTTCTACCAATACTCAAGATTATTTTCTAGCATAAAAAGTAGTTAAATTTAAAACGCCTTAATTTATGTGACTTTTAGTGTGGTAGTCATGTTTCACGGCGTCAGAAACTGCCGGTTTCGTATTTAGAAGACTTTTCTCCTATTTCTTGGTTTTCTGCATTTACCTCATGATTCCTTTCCCATTTTGTACAATCTTTGTCACTTCCTTATAATTGACTTTTCATTGTCTCTTACCACTAAAATTTTCTTCTACCAGTAATTTCATTTATAATATCGTATTTGTTTAAAAACTAATCAAGTTTTCAATTATTTTCATAAAGCATTTATCATTTCCCTTTCACCAAATATTCTTCTCGCTACATACTTTTCGACAAATATTTCTTCATTGCAGGTCTCTTTATACACGTTTCTACAAATACGCATTTTGTCTCATATTCTGGAAAGAGTGTCTCTGGAAAAGAAAAACACATTTTCATAATATGAATTAGTCTTTCTCTGTCTGTGTTTCCCGTTCCTTAATTTTTCTCTTCCCTCTTTTTCCACCCCTTATTGTTTCTTTCTCACTCCTCAATCCCTCGCTTTCTTTCCTCTTCTTACTCAGTATTTCCGTCTCTGTCCTTCCCTACAATACTCTTTTCTACTACCCTGTTTTTCTCTTTCTATTTCTCTCTCTCTTTATTTTTCCCTTTCTCTCCCTCTCTCTCTCTCACATTCACTCGAATATCAGTGGTTATTTTATCTTCATCATCAGGATGAAGATGGCTCTCTTAAAAGCGAAATATTTGTGCAACATTGTCTGCTGTGCGATGTTTGTAGTATAACAGCAGAATATAATTTAACACTTCCGATTCAATAAAAATAAAATAAACGAGGTGGAAAGTTTGTTGTAAGTAAAGAAATGTGCACAGGAAGACAAATATTTAGTTTGATTAGTTGGAATACGTGAAGAGCACGTGGAGCTCTGCGTCAGGAAAGTGATACAAGGACATTGTTGTGAGCACTTTATCATTGTATTGAAGAGATACAAGAGCTGGAGATGGCTAGATGATTAACCGTAACTTTATCGTATAGACAGAGAGGACAGGTGGAAGAATCTACGAAGTCCAATTAATGTAAGTCGTTTCATAAGGCTTAATGAAGCTGGATAACGTAAAGAAAGACTTTCTTGAAAACGTTTATAACCAGCTTAAATGTCAGCTTAATCCATTATAAAACAATCTCTATTCTGTGTAAAAGTTGGAATATGGTCTCCTCCTTGCATCATGCGACGGCATCACTTTTTTGAGGTAATAGAGAGGAAATAGCCTGCAACGCTGAAGTAGAAAGAAAGATCAATTTATTTGTACCGGTGCTACTTGAAAGATTTCTGAGACATAACAAATGGCTGAAACCTCGCCTTTAAAGTGATAAACCTTCTGGGAACAAGACTTCGACGAAGGTTGTATAGACTGAAACTCCGCTGATCTCTGCGGTGGTAGATCCACCCACGTAAATGGGGCTTCATTCAACGTCAGGGTAGTTGTTAGCCAGTATTTCTAATGTAAGTTGCTTCAAGAGACAGTGCAGTGTTCTGCCAGGCAGCACCAGATTCACAGGAATATCTGGCGTCTCCCGAGGGATATGAGGGCATCATAAGTGCTGTTGCTCACTCTGATTGATAGGAGACTTCTCCTACAGAACGAGAGATTACGGTTGTGACTTATTTTGAGTTTCAAGACGGACATTGGCACAGGAGTACGTTTTCCCACAAAAAATGTCCGTGATAACTAAATTATTATGTAATTATAAAACTTACACAAATATTTATATCACTGTACCTAAATAAAATCGAACAATAATTAAGCATACACTACATTCACATTACCATGGTTTACTGAAGACATATTGAGTCATATTTTGTTAGACTAAAAGCAAAAATATGAAGCATGAAATCATTTGGAGTCTTAGTAGGTTTTAATCAAATTAATTATCAGTGTTTTAGTTATAACAAAATACATCCCAGACACCTAGACGGTATATGACGGCAATCACAAATAAACCATTAGGAAAGTCAGGTTAGGCCTAAAAACTAATAGGTATACTTGATGTCGACATTTACTCGCGCGAAAGTCCGTATACCTACCATACGTAGGCCTAAGATTTGGTTATACGGTACGTTTCCAAGGTGTCCACATTCTGAAGGTTTCTTTCTACTTGATGGAAATGTACATATTATACATATTATATTATATAAAACAACATCGCAATATTAAATTATTACAACTAAATATATGCAACAGCAAATTATTTTAGAATTAGTTGATGTCGTGTATTTTTTACCATTGACCAAAGTATTTTAATCGGTTCACTTTATTATATTTTCAAATGACAATTGGGGGGGGGGAGGATTGATTTCCGTTTAGTAGTTAGTATTTTTCTTGGTAATGTTAGCTTTAAACCTTTTTGTTTTTGACAGTTTTGATGCTTATTTGGGTGTGAGAATAGAGGAATCTAATTACTGATAGAAATCGTAATTTCCCTAATACGCACCATCCTGAATCCTAAACACTTTGGTTTCGCAGATTCTCTTGTCATTCACATGAAGAGCGAATATAAAAAAGTAAATACCAAAGTAAATACTTAAATTGGTTGGTTATTCTCAATATAGAGCGAGTTTAAAACTGGTAATCGTTGGATATGGGAAAGAAATTATTATAAATTTTGTTTATTTTTTAGTGCTAAAATACATGATTTCAGAGATAATACTCTGCTCCGCATTCTATCGTTCCTCCATTGCTTTATGTTTTATATTTAAGCATTCTACTTTTCGATTTAAAAGATATCCGAAACTAAGAGGAATAAAAATGGATTTTCTGTATGATAGGAGTTATTCTTTTAAAAATACTTCATATTAGTTATACTTAATATTTACATTTATATATCAGTATAATTTTGTTTGATATCTTGAGACTTCGTAATGCCTAGTTTTAAAAAATAATAATTTGTGTCTATGTGTGTTTTAAGAATGGCACAACTAATACTGTATAACTTGTAAAACTCTAAGTTTAATAAAAGAATTTCTTATCTTGTTCCGGTCACGTGATTGGTACAAAGAAAAGGAAGTGAGGGGAGGTAATAGGTTTAGGTTGTAATAGCCTCCATATTTGAAATACTAACTTTGAAATAAAGTAATTTAGTAGTTATATTAAAATCTGCTAATTTAATTATATAGTTTTATGGCTAGTACAAACTCGTATATTTGTTCAGTTTCCAACATTTGCTGGGGGTAAGCTAAATATTGGGATCCTCATCCCATTCATATTCTTTTGATAATAATCAACTATTATAGCAACAAATTTAGGACGCTAGTTTTAGAATTTTCATTTTGTGGTTCATATAAGACTCCGCCTTTAATTATACTACTACCGTAATATATTTCAAGGAGAAAATACATTAGGTTTAATTAACTATAGATCCAAAGTATTAAAGTTCCTGTATAGATAATATGTTAATTAAAACATCAGATTTGAACCATTAGCACAATCATGCCTTAAATAAGAAGCCTTTAGCAAGGTTTAAACTCGCCCCTCTTGTCACAGTGCTAACCCTACAAGAAACCGACACTGTGGCCGTTTGTTGTATTCAGTTATGTCGAGCATTTCTCTATGATAAGTGTAAATAACTGGATATTTAAAATGAGTAGAAACTATCTGTCAAAACATTCCCTTCAAGTTCTTTATGTTTGTCAGTAATTTTAATTTTATTAATCACTTAAACAACAGTTTATGATTATCCGAACTTTAAATTTAGTAAATTTGTTAAAACTTACTGAGACAGAACGTTTTCAATCGCTATGTGCTGATCTTCATCAGTGTCTTCTGCTTGGAGATGTTGGGTCAAGCGGTAACGTTTTAAGGGCAGGTTTTAGTTAGTATCAAAGAGTGTGTTTGATTTGTATTGTGTTTGTTCGTTTAATATGTTTGTACTTTGTGTTTTTGTGTGTCGGTTTGGGTAGTCCCGATAGTCATAAACTATTGATTAAGTGATAATAAGATTCACCAAACGTAATGTATTATTAAATAAATTTTTTATTTATAATATTAAATTTATTTCATGAGCCAAATATCAGCTTATGAAATTTGACCTGTGTTTAGCTATGATGAAGAAAAAAATTATTTTCTTAAAATTCAGCAACATAGTACCTAATAAATATATATATATATATATATATATATATATATATATATATATATATATATCAGGATATGCATTTCTGCAAGCTTTAGTTTTACCTGCAGTTTATTATCGTGTTTAAATTCTTTATAAATATCGTATTGTGTGACAAGATGTATTCAAATTTCAAACTTTACAGCCTTTATCGCGAGGTGATTCCTGAGGACAATGAAGAAGAGAAGAGGAAGCGGAAATTGTTTATAACAAAGCTGCAATATTATCTACAAGTGATTCTGCACTATTTCCGCTAAAGATTGATGTCCCTGCGTTCTACAGGACTCAGTCGTTTTGTAAGTGACTTTTTAATTGTTCCTTTCTTTTTATATAAAATGTAAATTCTATTCTTAGTTACTTTATTTAAAGCTTATATCTGCTCGCACACAAATGCGTGTTCAAGTCAGCAACAATTTCGAAAGTATACCCCTCTCTCTCTCTATCACTCTCTCTGTCTATATATATATAATTTGAAGAGGATGGAACCTGTATGGATACTATCCAAAGGAAACACGAGTTAGTCAAACTGCAGGACTCGGGGGGGGGAGGGGGGAGATGTAACAGGGTTTGGATCACGCTCTAAATTAATATAAAAAGAAGTAAACTCGCTAAATAAAAGTAGTAAATGATATTAGTGAGGGGAAATAAAGTTTACTTACTGTATAGAAGCATTTCGAGAATAGTAGAGTGAAGTAAAATAAGAGAAATATTAGTAAGTGGCTGGGCGATCAAGTGAAGTGAAACAAGAAACCATGCTAGCTAGAGATAATTCGTTAACAACTAAAACTATTAATTTATTTTAAATTCAAAACTAACTCTCTAAAGTAAAAATTATTAGGTTTTATAAACTTTGCATTAATATCTTTAAGAAATAATGAATTTCAAATATAAACTTTATCAAACCAAGTGCAGTAACTTATACACGCCTTAAGATAATTAAGTGAAATTTTAATGTCTTTTTTTCAGAAGCGACATTTCGGTTTCATGGTTGGAACGACGACTGGTGGAGGTGAGCAAACATTTTATTTTAAACTAAATAAGTTTAGGAACCCAGCAGGCTCTCTCAGCTTGTATGGGAGCACACCAAGCCGGAGACTCTATATCTTGCCGTATACGTTTATAGACTAGCCTTGAGTCTTATTGCCTTTAGTAGCTCCTAGCTGTTTAGGATGTACTCTTGTGACTTATCTGTGACGCAATTACAACCTGTGGGATATTGCCGCATGCAACGAAATAGATATAATCTTACCACAGTAGTAATCACAATATTAAGAACAATATAGAAAAAATTCTTTTTAAAGTCATTCCTATTGAGGTTAACAAAGAAAGATTTTAATTTAGTTATTTTTCATTTTATAGTGACAATTATTATAAATATATACATAGATATTTTTGAATCACAATATTAAGTGGCAAAATAGAAATGGAATTTCCTTGCAATTTTACATTTCCTTCTCTATACAGTATATGGTGAGGGACTATAATTTTTGTTTGTTACGGTTTATTTGCTTTCTTTTTATTTACTTTCTAATTTATGAATCTGATGGTGGTCTAAAACTTCTCATTCTATCCATGTCTTGTAATGCTTCATTATTGCAAGGAACCTTTCTCTTATAATAGCATATACAATGCCTAAGTGCTGGATTTCAAACACGTAGTCATTCAGTTTAAACGCGTCCAAGACATCAACTTTTACAAATTTAATGAATAAATAAATACTTGAAAAAACTGTGTTAACATCAATTGCCATCCACTACCGGTTGAGAAAAATTATTTCATTGATTGAATAAAAAAGTATTTTTGATAAAAATACAGTCTTCATCATGGGCGAGTATCTCTGATGAATTCATTTAAACTAATTAGTTCAGTGAATAGTCTAAGCTATACCTAATCTATCTGAACTCGTGTAAATTTAGTGTTAGTAAATAGTTGTAATTTTAACCGTATTCTTGAAGTGTACATGTTATATTAGCTATACTCACTGACGATGACTTTGCCATCTTAACTCACTAAAGAATTAATTATTGTTTGTTGGTGTTCGTTAGTACAGCCTCGTCTTATCCGAACTTTCCATAACCGAACCCGGGTTAAATAGGCCAAATAGGGCTGTTCCGTGATTTTTACGCCAACGCGGTAAACGAGGGGGTGGAGCGGGAGGTTGTTTTGTTAGAAAATACAACTACTGTGATTTTTACAGTAGAACAGGTTTTATGTGGTTTTACTTGAAGTAATATACATTAGGATACTTAGAATGACTCATCCAAAATGGTTCCGCCCCCATTATTTCGGATAAGCGGGAATTTTATTGTACTTAGTCATTACGTTCTGTCCCTGTAATTATCAGCAATGGTGGCAACAACTGATCAGAGCTTAGCGTACATTTACAGTGCGAGAGAATTTGCAACCATTGTAAGAACTTGAGGGGTATGTAGCATTAACATGAATATATGGTGTTAGTGTTATATTTTATATTGTAGGCGGGAACAGGGTTGTAAAGGGTAAGGAAATGGAGATCCTGTAACTTGGAACAGGATTATTAGGTTTAGGGGGCACTTTCTCCCCCTGACTTCGCAACTGATGACAATACTTGTTACAGCTTAATCACAATGACTAAAAAAGATTTAGCTTTTTGCAAACACATTAAAAAATAAAAACTTCTATACGAGCATTAAAAACCATTACATAGATGTGCATTAAAAAGATGTTGATCCGCATTTAAATTTATTTTTAATATTTATTTGCTATTCACAGACTGCTGAGATGAATGTCTACCCGCTTACATGTTCTTTGTCTCGACCAATCTTCGAAATTACCCATTTCAGTACAACCTTTTCTAAATCTCTTGAAGAACAGGGTCATTTCAGGTGAGCAACGAACAAAATTACTTATAAAATAAAACAATACATTAAATTGTATGTTAGCCATTTAAAAATTACTTTTTGTTTTGATTTCTAAATCAATATACATTATTTTGTAAATTATTTTATGCTAAGTAAAATGTTAGATAATAGTAGAGGTGAACTGCGAAAGTGAATGTTATCCGTTGTAAAATTTGGCTGATGTTTAAATTTATATGGTTTACTTTTCTTATTTGAAGTAGTAAGTTTCATTTCTTACTTGAAGTAAGTCCATCGTCTTTCACAACGTAAAATTTTTGCACTGCAAGTTCTAAGTCCGATGTTTCCATAAAGTCACAAAACATTGCCCATTACTGTCAATTTTTGGGATTTCCTCAAGAAAGTTTTTATTCTTGAAGTTTAGAGAACGTGTTAGTTTCCACTGAGGGTACAGACACAGGCAAAACTAATTCAAGTTATTTCAATGATTTATTGAATCTTTTCAGTAAAATTAATAATAACTATAAAAGCTAATAATTACCGGCAACCGACAAAGTCTGGACTCATGCACCGAATAAAGAGAAAAGTTTTCTTGGGTAAGCCTTACTTTATGAATATATTTATACACTGAAAACGTTTCCCAATTATTTCCTTAGGAGGTTCTGGTACATACGTCACAACGTGTCGGTTAGGGTTTGTTGCCTAAAGATGCCCTAAGGGGGTAAGGCTAGCTCTAGCCTTGCATATTATTACGTCACATACGCCCTTAACTTATGGTAATCCTGCACTTCTTATATACAAAAATTGTCAATGTTTAATTCACCTTGCATTTATATTGTTCTATTTATACAAAAAGACTAATACTGAAGTATATGAAATTTATTTTCTGGAAACGATTATAAAACGGAAATTTGGAATAAATAACATTGACTTGTAGGGGCAATTGTTCCTATTCATATTTAAACAAATTTTACACTTTTGTTTAATTGTATTTTTTATTCAAATTAAATGTAATATAATTCTAGTTTTTCATAACGAATTTTCCTTATAAACAATATTTTTTTGTAAATGAGTTTTGTAAAATGTTTGTTTACAAATCATACTCAGCTGTTTTTCATTGGAATGTATATCGTAAGGAGAATTTTGATAACTTCAACGTCTTCAAAAACTTATAAATGTTGTAAATTGTAAAAAACCTATACTTTTTCCCCTTCTTGCGTTTAAATAAGCATTTAATATAAGCGTTTAAATAGGAATACATATATATATATATATATATATACTTGTAGCAGACATCAAAACCTAAGCGCAAAATGTTTTTTTTTTTAATTTTTGGCCCTACAAGAATACCTACAAGATATTTGTTTATGGCAAGGCTTCGCCACAAAATGTTTTCAAGGTCACTACATAGATCGCTACATTGACAAGGACTCCTCAAATTCTTAAACTTAAATTGTAGTTTACATGCAAAATAATTGGAGTTATATTACTTATTAGTAAGTAATTAATGGTTTGCCTAACCGCTTACTTTAAGGTAGAAACTATTCTTACATATGAATAATAAATTTGATGCTACCACAAGTTTATTACAAATAAATTCAAGAAGTGCTTTATTTTTATTTACAGTTATTTATCACATGCTAAAATTCCTAGATTCAAGAATTTATTAATCTTATAAATTATTATTTTCTTGGAACAAAGAGTTAATGGAAAAAAAGTATCACAAGTTTGATTTTTTGCGATAAACAGAGACAAAATATAATAATTATATTCATAACTCAAAAACTATTATAAAATGCAATTACACATTCTCAAAACTTAACAACAATTTTAGTGAGATGAGTTGAATCTGTCCTTTGAATTCATGATTTTGGAGAAATGTTAGCTTCCATACTTCACACCTCACGTCATACCGCACATGTCCTAACCATACCGCAAGCAGATTCCTATATTTACTTTTTATGAAGCACCTACTGGTGAAATAAAAATATTTAAATTTCAATGACATGTGTTGGATCCTTAAGACCTTGCCAGCGGACCTCTAGGGGATTTTGAACCACTGCTTTAGAGGTGTATAGTGTAGAACTGTCCTTAGAAGTAAATATATTTGCGGAATGGGAATTTTCTAGTGCTGTTTCATACTTCGTTGAAGCCGCTATAGTGTGCCTGCTTCATTGGCGTGATAAGAAAGAAACGTTCATAGCAATTATCAAAGTAAAACAATCCGGATATGATGCACTAACAATACAAATAAACCATTTGAGGGACTCTCAAACTATGTCAGAACTGGGCCGTGTGTCATATAATTTTCACACCGCTGCCCCAGCCCCGACCTCCTACGAAAGTTTATTATTTTGACCTCAACATTTTTAATTTTGCGTTTTTCATTTTGGCATAAAACTACATGAAACATCACATTGTTTTACGTTTCAGGAGAAAAGAACCTATTATAATATATTAGGGGTGGAACGGTTCCTAAACTTTTCGATTTCGTTACCAATTTTGATTCTAAAATTTTTTATTCGATTCTACATTCTTAGGTTGATTCTCGTATCTAAGTTGTGTTTGCCTCCATTATATCCTCTAGTAATAATCTAGCTTACACCTCGGTCATATGGTGAAGCCTTTTGCAAATTCTGATTTAATGTAATAGGCTACACAAAACTTTCTTTGTTATAATTTATGAATAGGAATATCTGAAAGCATGACAAATATATCGGATAAGGGTGACAAATAAACGGACCATGAGTGCTTGTGCTCGGTCATAGCGAATGATTAGTTATTTTCCCAAGAAATTACACCGTTCACGAATTTTAACTATTGTAAAAAACAAGAATCGGAATCGGCCCTTGCAAGAAAAATCATTGTTTGTAGAAATTAATTTGTACCAAAAGTATGAAATAGTGGTGTGGTCGTAAAATTTATCAAGCCTGATGCATTTAATTCCATACAATGTAGATTAAATAAAAGGAATAATTAATTTAGATAAATTAAACGACACGTAGTTACAATAGATTGGTTTATTCCGAAATTCTTCTTGCTTTGAAGCCGGCCTTTGATCTTTACAAATAATAATAATATTTTCATTATCTCAAATCCCCATTTGCTTTAGTCGTTTAATTCATTCAAACCAAATAATACATAAATAAGACATGGTTGATGATTAGTTATTTTCCCAATAAGTTACACCGTTCACGGATTTCAACAGTTGTAAAAAACAAGAACCGAAATCGGCGCTTTAATCAATGCAGAATCGAGTATCGACTATCACTAGGTACCATTACAATCAACGACTCCTGAAATCGGGAATCGGAATCGGCGCATCTGTATAACATAGTGTACTTCGGTCTGGACGACGATGTAGCTATAGGAAAATCATTGTATGTAGAAATTAATTTGTACTAAAAGTATGAAATAGTGGTGTGCTCGTAAAACTTATCAAGCTATGATGCATTTTAATTCCATAAAATATAGATTAAATAAAACGGATACATAATTTTGAAACAATAATTTAGATAAATTAAACGACACGAAGTTACAATAAATTTGTTTATTCTGATTTAGCTGCCACCAGAGTCATCGAAATTTCTCTTGCTTTGCCGCCGGCCTAGGATCGGCATCCTTTCGGCCTTATCATCAAAGTTTTTGGGATGTAACCAATCCGTGCACCGCACACGTACATCCCGGGGAACGGAACTACGCGGTTTGCAAAATGGGTAAGAGGCAAACAATAAAGGCAGATTTTAACAAACTTGAGTACAATAGAACTGACGTTACTGAAGTTTAACAGCATTCAAAGACTAACCTTCCATAAATTCTTACGTGATGTAAAACATTGACAGAAAGATTTCCTCTAGGGATTTCCTCTAGGAAGAAGACGGACGAAGCAACAGTGAAACAAAATTTTAGTGAATAAAAGTTGAGTCGACCAGTAAAAAAGGGTCGACCAGACAGAATATCTAGTAAAACATCAAACCAGTACTTCAAAATTACAGCAAAAATTTCAATCAAAATAAATGAAGCAGTGCCTTAAAATGCAAAAAGAATCGCCAATAGAACACGTAGACATATTTTTAACAAGAAATATAACTTTCAGTCATTTAGTATTATTGCAGTGTTGACTTTTTTGTCTAATACATTATTCTAAGTATATATATATATATATATATATATATATATATATATATATATATATATATATACACATTTAAATTTAAAAATATAAAATTTAAACTTTAAAAAACAGAATTTAACCACAAACATAATGCCCTATCGAAATACCTAATAACTAGAATGTGTAAAAAAAACATTTTAAAGAAGGGACAATTTTGATAATTTGGAAGAGAAGGAGAATAAAAACAGTGAAAGGAAGTGAAAATGCAGCTAGGAAGACGTTAACATTAACATTGACATGGAAAATACCAGCAAGAATATATTGTATGATAGTTCACCCCATATCTTGAAAATTTTATGATTGGAGGAAGTCTCAGCAGCAGAGGAGGGGTAGCCAGAGAGGGAAGCGGAAGACAAAGAAAGCTGTTTTAAGGTGGTATAAGTAGTTAACCAGAACAGTCGTTTGGAACTCCGCTTTTAAAATAAAGTATAGGAGGATCATTAGGTCTGAGTTCGTTTGTAGGGGTAGCCTAATATGTGATTTCCCCAACCCTTTCAGGGATTTTACTCTCTAAATGTTGTCCTTTTAACAGAACTTGTGTTGTGTTTTCTAAGTATTGAAGTTGGTAAAAAAAGGGGAGTGAAATTTGTATTTCAGATGAAGAAGCAGAACGGTGACTAATTTTCAAGTTACCAAGATTAAATTTTAAATTTTTAAATTATCGGGTCAAGAAAATTCTAAAGAATTCCAAGTTCTAAAATTTAAGCTTAAAGTCGGAAATGAATTGACATAGATAAAAAAAAGTATAAAGACAGTGAAATTTATAACTTGTAATAAATTCGAAATTTTAAATTTTAAAAACTAAATTTGCGGTAACACATAAAACAGTGAAGAAAGAATGGAGGCAGAAGAGCGATAACCAAATCAAAATAATACAGAGGGAAGTACTCAATCGAATCACAAAGTAGATCGGCCAAAACAAACTTGGGAAGTCTGTTCCAAACTAGTAACAAGATTTACAAGGATGCTGGAACCTGCTGGA
>JBAIZL010000005.1:123228468-123463468 GCA_036971475.1 Prosapia bicincta
TCTGTACACCTCTATTAAATAAGTTTTCAAAGTCAAATAATTGGCTCCGCGTTTGATAACAAACATTTGTTGTTGGGGGCTGCAAGGGGAATGGAGTACTGTACACTACGTGATGGGAAGTACAAACAGCAATCCCAATGACTCTTCTGTACATAACAATACCTATGTACTCTACTCTAATATTTTACAAATTATACAGTATATAATGCACTTACGCAATTCCCATATCTATGTACATGTACTCCTGTATACTGTAATTGTCTATAGGTATAGTATTTAACACACCTCGTCCTTATTATCCGCGGTAATTTTGGAGCCTTTTACCTGCGGATATGAAGGCGCAACTTTAATCATATTTGTCCACAATATTATGCCTGTATTTTTACCTTTTTATTCCGCTCTATTTACAGTTTGAATACCTGTAATAGTTTTTATTTAAAGGACAAAAACATGTTAGATTGTTTAATACACTATTAAGATACAAATATTACCCCTTCCATTTGCCCATACGCATTCATTGACAATTTTGTAGATGGAGTTGCATGTAATAGCATTGTAGGGGCTAATTCTAAGATGCAGTGTAAAGTTTAAAACCATGTAACATTAGATTTGTTTTACAAATTACATTGTTCAAAACGTGTCAACTAATTTATCACAACGTTGGTATTTAATAAGAGAAGTCACTAAGTTTTTATGAAGCAGGTTTTGTGGAATTAGTTACAATTTTACCTAATAATGCTTACTATCGGTTAACAATGTACTATACAAACGAATTGTAGGCTTTCCTGTGGGATCTAACACCTCACCTATATAACCCAATAAGGATTGGGGGATTTAGAATGTCTGAGAAATGTAAAACCAATTTAAGTCTATACCAACAGCTTGAGGATGATATTTTCACTGCCGTTCCTCCGAATAGAATGCGTGATGTAGACGGTTTTTGTAATATATATATATACAAGAGTTAAGATATAAATATATAATTTAAGGTTCTCCTAAAGAGTGTAATATCCTAACTTCGTAGACTTTACCTGGTTTATGTTACAACCAAATCCATCCTTATAACATACTTTGTAGCTATATATATTTGTATTATATATAAGGAGTATGTTTTATATAAACCTCCGGTGTATAGAGTTTGTATGTGTAAAAAAGTTATTTTAAAATTTTTGCAAATTTGTAGAACCTTGTAATTAGGCTTCGTGTTTCCATTGACTTTGTACATCATCAGGTATAAGGTTTTAGCAATTTTGGTGACGTAACATAGATATAATGCTGCCTATACACTTTAAAACTAAGTCTATAACGACTCAAAATAACACATTGTCAGGAGTTATAAAATTAGTTTAATTTAAGCTTCTCTGAAGATTGCTTGGAATCTACTTTTTGCGCAGCTGTACCAAGTTAGAATAAAATGTTCACGTAGATAGTGATTGTCCTAGCCGTTACATCTTGGTCGAATGTTGTCAAGATACAACTCTGACTGCAACTGTAAATACTAAAGCTTTAGAATATATTAAACAACATGAACAACTCCACGGTAAAAGTGTCAGTCTGCTCTGGGTGTAGCTGAAACAAAGCACCCAGGGCAAGACATGGTAAAACAGAGCTTTTCCTCTTATTCGTGAGTTTGTAGTTCCTGTAAAACGTTGGAACAAAGCGGTTTTGCGTATCACGTAGATTAATAGTTTAAATTTAACGTAGAAGACGAGTTGATAACGGATTTTCAAAGTTGTGTACTAAAGTTAGTTGCATTATTTTCGGTGAAATTAGATTCTAAATTTCGATAAAAAATCGGATTTTCTGTTACGTACGTAGATTGTAGCAAAATGTAACGTAGAATGACGTGACTCCAATGGTTTTTCAAAATTGTGAACAGTTATTTATATTTTTTCTACGTAATATATTGTTTTTTTCTTATTTTTCTAAGTTCTGGTTGCAAACCCCTGAGACCACCCAGCCCTCGTGGCAGCCAGCCTCTAGCGAGCTACCTCCGTCTCATTGCGTTGCGGTTTGTATCCCTACCGCGAGTGAAGGAAACGGGATTGATTGCCCATGTACCAAGCTTATAAGCTCTTTCAATGGAGATTCAGGAGATAGTGAAATGAAACAGTACGGCGAGTGTCAGGCTAATAGCGTGATGAATAAACCTGATTAAAAAAAAACCTGCTGGAAAAATCCCGCGACAGATCATGCAGAAACTCTGGAGGGTTGGATCACCTTATGCTAAGAGATAAGGAGGGGTATTACCTTACAAATACCTTGTTAAAGAGACTATGGCAGGAATAACATGCACCTCTTCTTCTGCTGCCTACTCGAAACTGAAATGCATGCAATCAAATTAGTACTTCCATGGGGGCACTTTATATATTTATTTATTCATTCTTTGCATTATGTTTGAAGGTGTAAGTTTAGGTTAGGTTAGGATAGTTTAGGTTAGGTTAGGTTAGGTTAGATTAGGTTAGGTTAGGTCCGTAGGGACAGCAGCCGTCTGTGTGTCTCGTGGCTGGGGTCATATCTACCCAGTGTGGATATTGTATGTGAGTGTGCCTGTTTGTAGAACCTTGTTGCTAAGTGTCGGGGATGTTGTTTGATGAAAGGCACTTCCAACTCAGCGTGAAACAGGGTTGATCTTGTACATCTTGGTTCCTTCGTGATTATTCCCAAAACCTTGTTTTGAAATAGCTAGAATCTGGGTATGCGTGAGTTGCCTGCATGGCCCCAGACGGGTGATGCGTAAGTGAGTATGCTGCGCAACATAGATACGTATATAGTAGTGGTCGCACGTAGTGAAAGTGGGCTTGTTCTGTTCAGCATAGGATATAGTTGTGTTAAAGTAATTATTGCTTTCCTTAACGTGTTGGTAATGTGAGGATCCTAAGTCAGGCCCCTGTTGAGTATGCCTCCAAGATATTTGACCAGATTGCCCCCCCCCCTCCGTGAAAGTCCTTCCCTTAATAGTTTTAGTGGTGTGTTGAGTTTTTGTGCCATACGTTTGGAGAGAAGCAGAGCCTTGAACTTGACCACGTTCACCCTAACTCTACAGTAGCTCAGGCATGGTTCCAGTGCTGTGAAAATTGTTCATGTAAATTTGAGTGTATTAGATGTGGTTGCCATGACTGAGCGGATAACGCGGTGTCATCTGCAAATATGGTTACTTGTATATTCAGTGTTGTCGGTATGTCTTTGATGTAGATGTTGAAAAATACGATCCCAATAATTGACCCCTGAGGGACTCCGGCCCGTATAGTCCGTAGTGTAGATTGAGCTTGAGTGTAATCAACAGAACCCGGGGGTTTTTAAGTCGATACAAGGGTTGTGGTGCTACCGTTGAGCTCAAGCCTAATAGCTGTTGCTTTAATGCATGTCATTTCGGGCAGTAACAATTCAAAATGTTTAATACGTATATCTATTAATATAGCTGTACCGACGCGGCTTCTAGTTGTCCTGTCAGTACGGTAAACTTTAAAGCTTGGCATTGAGAGTTTATCTTGGGGGTTTAGGTGTATTTTTGTAATAAGCGCTAGTTTATAGTCGGTTCTTTGCATATGGCAAAGAAGCTCTAGTTCTTTATATTTTACGCCGTTGGCATTCCATATCAGGACCGGTAACCTATCCATGGTTGACAGAAGAGACTTACTGGATGAAGGAAGTCATGCATTCTTAGTGGTTTTCGGGGTTAAAGACAAGATCTTAATAATGCAAAGACCCAGTCCGCCGGTGAAGGTTTCCCAGGTCAGAGCAGAGTTAACAACTCTTAGTAGCGGTCCAAATGGTTCTTTCGCCCAGTCTATAGAAGCGCGTGAGGTAGATTAGACTTACAGCCCCAGCATGTGTGTTTAGAATTCAAGTCTGCGGCGATTATTACCCTACTGGAGGAAGGGTAATATTTATTACAGCGTATCGTCAGGTGCTGCTGTCAAGCGGATTTATACTGAACTATTACAGACATGAATGCATTATGCAGCACAAATACGAAATTAATCGTTTTTATATAACACTAATATTACTCTTTTCTCCTTCATATGGTATAAGAAAAATATTGTAGTGTTTAATATTTGGAGACATTTGACTAAAACTGCCTATAGACAAAAATCTATATCAGGACCGGTTTAAGAATTATACTCGCTTAAAGTGATTAAAACACTGCCTGATTTTACATTTCCAGGTTTCCACGATACAAGGATTTCTTAACTACACTGTTGTGGTATGAGGACAAATACTCCAACGGCCGGTCAGTGCTGTCAACTCATAAACATAGAATTTGTCGCCACTGCGCCAACATACCGTGTGACAACTAGCCCAGGTCTCCCCTACTGCAACAATAATAAGGGCATTATGGTTACAAAATCAGATTAGGGTGAGTTCCCATCGTTATTTATAAAGTCAGGTATATTGCGGACATGGAGGGGGTTTATGTGATACTTTGCACCTTGCCTTGTTCTACAAAATACTTTTTATAATGAAAAAAAAAAACTATATAATTGGGCTAATTGCAAAAACTCGAGGTTCATTTTGGGTTTAAGTATTGTTTATACTGGCGCTGTACAACTTGCATGTGGACGATTTGCCTTTAAGGATTATACTTAAATGTTATATAAATATACCTTCGTCCCTCATAGAAAGTTATGTAAGGTTTGTCTAATACCGTAAGCTTATATTAGGAATGGTTGGCGGCTTAGATCTAACGCTGATGGCATTTTGGACCCCAGTGAGTATTATTTCTCATTCCTAAATGTGACATCTTTATTCAATAACAAAGGAACTCTCTAAGTTTTTCCATTTATACTCATTATCACTAAGTTTTCAACTTTTCCCAATTTGTAATGAAAAATAAAAAAACTAAATAATTGTTTTTTCACTATACCACGCTTTTAAAAATGCATAAAATAATGTTTCATGGCCCTTCTACAATGTTGAGGGAGAATTGTTAGTGACTATGGATATATTTGTAATATGTGGAGGGGAAAACGTGTCTCGTAGTCAGTAAATAATACAAGTAGACAATCCATGATGTAGGGCACAGACATTTAAATAAATTACAGTCAATGTCATTTTTAATTCCCTGAAATCGTCTGTGAATTATATAACGGTGGTTAAATAAGTGGTACACACCGGTTATAAAAAATTTGGGGTGTACATCTTCGTTTTTATTTTTGAAAAGTATAAAATGTTAAGATTGGTTATCCGAAGTCTAGGCAAAACCACTGAATAGAAGGAGGGAGCCATGATCCTTCTAACAATCCGGATACAGTCACTTTTTCGAAATATTTGTCACATTTACTCTTCATATTTTTTTTACCATATGCAAGATTTACAGTAAAAGCCAGCAAAAATATACAATGCAATAAATTTAACTGTCTAAATATAAAACAAACCGTTTAACCTACCACACTCATTGGCAACGTATTAACTTACGTCAGTAATCAAAAGGAAAAATGTCGAAACTGCCACAGCTAACTAGAGTGACGAATTCTTATTGCCGCGATCTAGACTTTGGACAACAATAGAATCAGCTGTTTATTCGACCTATGCGTTTATTAGCTTGCACGTTATATTTTCTTATTAGTTTGAAGCTTTGGTGAATGCGTTGGTAATTTAAAATTTTGTGTGAAGGTTTTCAAATTAAAAGTAAGTGTAATTGGCTTCTAATAATAATTATCTTTGAGGTTTCTTTTATTGTTTTGTGAAATTATTTTTATCAAGCTAAAGATTTTATATTAGTTATAAAGCAGAATAGTTGAATAACTCAAATAACTTTATCACGCCCTAATCACAGTTACGTAGCTTAAGTCTATAAAATTATATGTATGTTGTGGGAAAGGTATTGTATTTGATAAGTATTATTTGTTCTTATTTCTATTCTCAACTATGCATGCATAGCAATTACTTTATATGTGCTTTAAGGTTATGTGAGGTAATCTTTTCCAAATTACAAATAATTGTAAATATCCTAACATGTGTGCAAAGTATGTTTGAAGCAATGTAAGTTACAAAAGTTCTGTTCCGTTAAAAATATCGGTTTTAATTGCCGCTTACATTTATCTGTAGAATCATTAAAACTGAATGTAAATCTCTTGTATTCTCAACGCGGTTTGTATTTATTAATGAAAAAAACTAACTTATTCATGTAACCCAAATAACTGGCTTCAAATCATTTGATTTATTGAAGCGAAAATTCTTAAAATAAATAATTCTGAAAAACTATCATTATAAAGTAAACGAATTTTAAGTTTAAAATTCTTATTTTCTCACATACTTAAATGCTTACACATGATTAGGCTAGGCCTGTATTCTACAAACATAATTCTTGATATTAGTTATAAAGTATTTTTATTGTTTTTAATAACACAAATATATTACATTAACAAAGTAAATTTAAAAAATATTAAAGAAGGATTATGCTTAAATAAAAATGCGAGTAATTTTATCCGAAGCAGTCTTTAAAAAATGTATACAAAAATAGAATTAACATAAATTCGAAACGTTTTGTTGGATATAGAAAAAGTTTGTTTTTGTTTGAAATTTTAGTCGCGTGTTTATGTTATAAGTGTTTGTTTGTTAAGCATTATAGAAATTTCGTAAAATTTAAGTGACATTAATAATAAATATGAAAACATGTAAGTATATGGACCACTCAATGCTAAAATCTTAATGAATATTTTTCGTAAAAGAGAAATATTGTTATTTTCAAAGAGCTATTCAAGTAATAGGGTAATGTAGCCTATAAGTAGTTGCTTTAATGTCAGAGACAACATAGTGAACATAGACCTAATGTAAAATAGGGTTATAATTAATTTTACAGTGCAAACAGACTCAGCCCCCCCCCCCCGCATCGTTCAGTGCGCAAAGGTGAGTTTTCTACAAAGCTGTTTCCCAAAGTTTCATGCATAAAGCAATCATAGCCAATTATTAGTTCACCATTACACACACATTTAATCTATAAACGTTAGCAATTTAACAACTAATGTAACAATTATAAATTGTGCGAAACAGTTTTACTTTGGGATGATTGTATATATATATATATAATATGAGGTTTTTTTCCGTCTGGCAAAAGTCAGGCAATTATACAGGTTATAAACGCTGTGTGTCTCTGTGTACATATGTATATAGTGTGACTCTGTGTGTGTCTGTGAACTACAATCAATTAATTACAAATTCAGCTGGATTTGCAGGCAGGGACGTACAGTGTGTGTGTGTGTGTGTGTGTGTGTTTGTGTGTGTGTGTGTGTGTGTGTGTGTGTGTGTGTGTGTCTGTGTGTATTAGTGTGAGTGTATGTTTGTGTGTGTGTGTGTGTGTGTGTGTGTATGTTAGTGTGTGTGTGTGTGTGTGTGTGTGTGTGTGTGTGTTAGTGTGTGTGTTTGATAGTGTGTGTGTGTGTCTATGTGTTAGTGTGTATGTGTGTGTGTGTGTGTGTGTGTGTGTGTGTGTGTGTGTGTGTGTGTGTGTGTGTTTGTGTGTGTGTGTGTGTGTGTGTGTGTGTGTGTGTGTGTGTGTGTGTGTGTGTGTGTGTGTGTGTGTGTGTGTGTGTGTGTGAGTGTGTGTCTATGTGTGTGTGTGTATTCACCCACCAATACAAGCACAAATAAACCTACATCCCAAGACAGTGGGTTTCATACTTTCTCACGCTGATTCAACAACAATTCACACTTTTACCAGTTATTTTAGTTTTACCAAATATTTTAATAAAAGGTCATTAAATTCTTTAAACACCTTCAACACTAAATGTAGGGTAATTAATCACAATTGAGTAAAACTGCTTTGAAACTGTTGGAATTTATTGCTTAGTTTATAGAAATGGATACCCGATATTTTCTGTTAAACAGTTCACAACTACTTTGCCAAAATCTATATGAATGATTTACAAATGGCAAAACCAGGCTACAAAATTACTTTTGGTAACATAGACTACATAAGGTAAATCCTTGCTTCAAGGGCTAAATAAACAGTATATTATAATACGTTATTAAAAATTAACCTCAAAAAAATAATATCTTTCTTATAGCACTACTATAGGTTATAATCTATTTATAGGTAATATTATTAAAACAACAGGATATAATTCTCTATACATACACGTTTCGGCAACATTACAAACTGTCTGCTTTGTGCGAATATAGCGTGCCAAAGTTACTTGTGAAATGTAAATATTTCTTCCTATATGGTTAATGGGTTTACTTGCCTTAACAGAATAAAATAAAGGAAACAACGATCCAACCCAAGTGTTATAAACTAATAACACTTGACACAAACTTTGAATTTAAAAAAATTCAGACAAAATGCAAAAAAAAACCTTAATTCATCACAATTCTAATCGAACAAGAAATTGTAAAATCAAAGCACTGGTTGAATAGACATAGCTTACGAAATATTGTTATTTTCAAAGAGCTATTCAAGTAATAGGGTAATGTAGCCTATAAGTAGTTGCTTTAATGTCAGAGACAACATAGTGAACATAGACCTAATGTAAAATAGGGTTATAATTAATTTTACAGTGCAAACAGACTCAGCCCCCCCCCCGCATCGTTCAGTGCGCAAAGGTGAGTTTTCTACAAAGCTGTTTCCCAAAGTTTCATGCATAAAGCAATCATAGCCAATTATTAGTTCACCATTACACACACATTTAATCTATAAACGTTAGCAATTTAACAACTAATGTAACAATTATAAATTGTGCGAAACAGTTTTACTTTGGGATTATTGGATATATATAATATGAGGTTTTCTCCGTCTGGCAAAAGTCAGGCAATTATACAGGTTATAAACGCTGTGTGTCTCTGTGTACATATGTATATAGTGTGACTCTGTGTGTGTCTGTGAACTACAATCAATTAATTACAAATTCAGCTGGATTTGCAGGCAGGGACGTACAGTGTGTGTGTGTGTGTGTGTGTGTGTGTGTGTGTGTGTGTGTGTGTGTGTGTGTGTGTGTGTGTATTAGTGTGAGTGTATGTTTGTGTGTGTGTGTGTGTGTGTGTGTGTGTGTGTGTGTGTGTGTGTATGTTAGTGTGTGTGTGTGTGTGTGTGTGTGTGTGTGTGTGTGTGTGTGTTAGTGTGTGTGTTTGTTAGTGTGTGTGTGTGTGTGTGTGTGTGTATGTTAGTGTGTGTGTGTGTATGTTAGTGTGTGTGTGTGTGTGTGTGTGTGTGTGTGTGTGTGTGTGTGTGTGTGTGTGTGTGTGTGTGTGTATTCACCCACCAATACAAGCACAAATAAACCTACATCCCAAGACAGTGGGTTTCATACTTTCTCACGCTGATTCAACAACAATTCACACTTTTACCAGTTATTTTAGTTTTACCAAATATTTTAATAAAAGGTCATTAAATTCTTTAAACACCTTCAACACTAAATGTAGGGTAATTAATCACAATTGAGTAAAACTGCTTTGAAACTGTTGGAATTTATTGCTTAGTTTATAGAAATGGATACCCGATATTTTCTGTTAAGCAGTTCACAACTACTTTGCCAAAATCTATATGAATGATTTACAAATGGCAAAACCAGGCTACAAAATTACTTTTGCGTACATGGACTACATAAGGTAAATCCTTGCTTCAAGGGCTAAATAAACAGTATATTATAATACGTTATTAAAAATTAAACTCAAAAAAATAATATCTTTCTTATAGCACTACTATAGGTTATAATCTATTTATAGGTAATATTATTAAAACAACAGGATATAATTCTCTATACATACACGTTTCGGCAACACTACAAACTGTCTGCTTTGTGCGAATATAGCGTGCCAAAGTTACTTGTGAAATGTAAATATTTCTTCCTATATGGTTAATGGGTTTACTTGCCCTAACAGAATAAAATAAAGGAAACAACGATCCAACCCAAGTGTTATAAACTAATAACACTTGACACAAACTTTGAATTTAAAAAAATTCAGACAAAATGCAAAAAACCCTTAATTCAACACAATTCTAATCGAACAAGAAATTGTAAAATCAAAGCACTGGTTGAATAGACATAGCTTACGCCCCGATTCCCTTTTAGTCCAAAGTCTAGATCGCTGCAATAAGAATGTTTTAGCCTACTGTAGTAGACAATATATATAGCTGACCATGTATTAAGGCAAATATGGATTAAATATGGATGAAGATGACGAAAGCCTTTGTGATAATGTAAATGCCATTTCCGTGCTCAATAATAATAAAACCATTTCCTTTCAATATTTTGCCTTACCACAAAACATATACATACAGTTTTCATCTCTGAATTTATTTCTTTGAATTAGTATTGAAAAAACAAAACTGTTTTACTTAGTCTCCCTCTCTCCATCTCTTTCTTTGTTTATATATATATATATATATATATATATATATATATATATATGCTTGTATACATAAATATTTTGACGTAATTCTACATACAGGAGTCCCGGAGGTGCTTTGACAAATCCCTATTAGCAGCCCTTTGCACTAAGGTACTTGTGCTTCAATAGATATTGGATATGGCGGGCCTATTCGGTGTAACTATTATTGTGGATAAAAGTTTTTCATCCTTGCCTCGGTTCCACGATAATGCAAGACCACTACCTGCCCGTGGTTTAGTGGATGCTGGATAGCATAAAGAGAGGCTACAGACCCATTGTACTCCATTGCAAATTTGCTGTGAATGAGAGATTTTATACCGACAAATGGAGCGCAGCTTCCTTGTTAAGTTACTTCTACGGCTTCTATTAAAAATGGTTTCAGGATAGGCGCCTTCACAAAGGCTTCATTTCATCACAATGACTACTTTAGATTCTATATCCAACTCGACCCCACGCCCCACCGATGGTGCATTTAAGACTTGTATCTCCTGACAATGTATTCAGGAACACTGGGAAATAGATAAAACCTCTTGGAGATATTTATGCTTAGGAAACACAAAGTAAATCCGCACAGAGCGCTAACATCACTCCCCACTAAACCTGTGGTAAGTGCATTATATTTACCTCAGCAAACATAGGTTATCCTACACTTTCAGTTGTTTACAATCTTTAAATCTAAATTTCCTCTCTGTGTATTTTATATGCATTTTTATACAACACGTTATTTTACCACTTTAATTTTTGGGTAAATTTAAAATTATCTTTTACAAAACTTCACAATACGGTATGGCATAGCCTAGAGCTTAGAGCTATTGTGTTACAGGTTGAAAAGCGGGCGAAACACAGAAATAAAAATTTCAAAATAAAACACCAGCCTTAGATTAAAATGTACTGACCTAGTTGTATTTTTCATTAAAAGCCTTTACATTGCAGAACACAATGCAACCAAATACCCAACTACTCATACACTACAGCAAACATAGGCAACCCATCTACTCACCTTTGCGCACTATACTATGCGGGGGGCTCTAAGGGGCTCCGGGTGTGACTTTTCAAGTCACCCTCTGCTTGGCTCACCAATAGTTTGCACTGAAAAATTTAATAATAACATTTTTTATGTTCTTCTCTACAATCCTCTTTTACTTTAGGTTTATGTTCACTATGTTGTCTCTGACATTAAAGCAACTACTTACAGGCTACATTGCCCTGTTACTTGAATTGCCCTTTGAAAATAACAACATTTGTCTTTTACAAAAAATAACCATTAAGATTTTGGTAATCAATTGTCTATTTACTGACATGTTTTCATATTTATTATTAATATCACTTACAGTTTACGAATTTTCCATGTAATATACAAAAAAACATTTATAACACAAACACGTAACAAAAGTTTGAAAGAGAAACAAAACTTTTCTATTTCCAACTATTTCCAGAATTATGTTTGTAGAATACAGACCTAACCTAATCATGTGTGAGCATTTAAGTAAAAGGGAATACCACAAGAATGTTAAACTAAATATTCGTTTACTTTATAATTATAGTTTATCAGAATTATTTATTCAAAGAAGTTACACCACAAGAAATCAAATGTTTTAAAGCAAATCATTTGGGTCACAAGAATACCATAGTATTTGTCGCTAATAAATACAAACCGCGTAGAGAATACGAGGAATTTACATTCAGTTTTAAAGAATCTATAGTTGAATATGAGCGGAAATTAAAACCGATAATATTAACGGATCAGAACAGTTGTAAGTTACATTGGTCAAAACATACTTTGCATACATGTTAGGATATTTACAATTATTTGTAATTTGGAAATGATAACCTCACACAATCTTAAAGCACATATAAAGTAATTGCTATGCATGCTTAGTAAAGAATAGAAGTAATATCAAATAATACTTATCAAATACATTATCTTTCCTACATTATACATATAATTTTATGAAGTTTTATACTGAGCACAGTAGCGTAATGATAAATAAATAACAATAACCCTTGCTACAAATATTTAAACACCCTTTGATGTACATTTCGCTAACACAGTTGGCATCATCAGAAGGTTACAAACATACTAGTATGTTACAAGTGTGTAATACTAGTAATGTACATCAAGGGTTTTTAAATATTTGTAGCAAGGGTTATTGTTATTTATTTATATATAATTTTATATAGACTTTGGCTATTTAAATGTGATGAGGGTGTGATAAAATTATTATTTGTGTAATTCAAATCTTCTTCTTTATAACTAATGTCAAATGTTTGGCTTGATGAAAACAAAACAATAAAGAAACCTCAATGATAAATAATATTGGAAACTACTTACACTTACTTTTATTATGAAAACCTTCACACTAAATACCAAAATACCAACGTATTCCCCAAAGTTTCAAACTATTATGAAAATATAACCTACAAGCTAATAAACGCACTGGGGTCAAATAAACAGCTGATTCTATTGTTGTCCAAAGTCTAGATCGCAGCAATAAGAATTCGTCACTCCAGTTGGCTGTGGCCGTCTCGACATTCCTCCTTTTGATTACTAACATAAGTTAATACGTTGCCAATAAGTGTGATATCATGGACGGTTTGTTTTATATTTAAACAGTTAAATTTAATGCGTTGTATATTTATGCTGGCTTTACGATAAGTCTTGCATATGGAAACAAATTAAGAATCGTGAACGTATCCGGATTGTTAAGAAGCATCAAGGAAAAGTGGATTTGCCCATACCTCGGACAACCAATCCTGACATTTTGTACTCTCCAAAAATAAAAAAGACAGCCCAACACCCCCAAATATTTTATGCCCGGCGTAAACCACTTATTTAACCACCCCAATAAGAATAACATTATAGTTATAAAATGTTATAAAGTTAGATATTTTAGATTTTCAGTAAATGGCTTTAGTAAAAGAACTACCTTTTTTAAGTTTTCTAATACCTCACTTTTATTTCTACCTGGATGAAATATTTGGGCGTTAAGAAAATGACTTTTTGTTCATCCTTTCGAGGTGAAATACATTTCCCAAAACTTGTAATCGAGGACACTTGATGTCAAAACCATTTTATTTAAAATAATAATTCAATAAATAATTTTAAAATATTATAAATGGTTTTATGAGGGGGGGACTTTCCACAAACTTTCTATATTGTAAGGTATATAATATAGATATTTCGTCCCTTTTGGCTTAAAATAAGTGATAACATATGATTTCATAAAACAGCTGATTTTATGTTATAGCATAAATGGTAGAACAGCTGTTTTAATGTATATGGTATGTTACGTTATTTATATTAATTGTAATCCTTTGTATATAAATGAATCTATATATATATATATATATATATATATATATATATATATATATATATATATATATATGTATATATATGTATATAAATGAACGTATGTATGTATGAGCCTTATGCATTACTAAACCACTGATCTAACCACCAAGAAACTTTGGGAAATTGTTGAGTACATTCGTAGAAAGGTTTCTGGCAAAGTAACAATTTTTTCCAACGTGTGATTTTTAATTTCCAAAATAGCCTAATTATAGGATTTCTTTCTTATCTTATCTTAAGACATTTAATTGAATTAATTTCAAATTTTGTTTGCTAGGCAACACTTAACAATCTAAACTTATATTCCAACACATTTGTACAATATACAAAAAATATTGTATATTCGAATGCAAATCAATAAGTAACATTAAATATAGAACTTTTATTAACACACTTTTCTCGAACGACTACTATAAGTTCAGCTATTATAATGTTAATAAAATACTTAATTAAGTTTAGTCTAACATTGTATAATATCATTGAGCCTAAACTCCTAGAGGAGATAAGAAATATAATTCCCTAATTTTGTGTCATATTCCCAGCTGACTAGATAGAAACCATTATCATTCAACCAGGATCTAGTAATTTAAAGAATAGTCCATCTTTAGGAGGAGCAAACCTTTTTTATCAGACAAAAGGTAAAAGATCAAAAATGTAAGAATATATTTAACCAATGCAGGTTTCAAGGAATTTAAAAAGCATAATAGTTATTTATCACCATGCAAATTCAAAAATAGGCATGAAATTGAACATGCAATAAAACGTTTTAAATCATAAAAACAAATACATCTCAAGTAATCAAAATTATTTAGAAATCACCCGTATTAAAATACTTTAAATAATTCAGGATTTCAAAATATTTGATAACCATAATAACAACTTAAGACGTACACAATTTTCAAATGCAACATTAATTCATAAAAATAAAAACACAAAAAGCAATCAAATTTCATTCACAAGACAAAAACATCGCAAAACAAAACCAAAAACTCACTATTTGGAGAGAAAATTATATCATGAATTGAACAACTTTCTAGAGTAAACAAATTAACTAATCAATTATAAGTTAAAGCAGACATTTATGGTGCCTACATAAAATTGCAAAATCATAAACCCTACCAATATTAACCTAAATTTATAACATTTTTTTTCTAGTTTATTGCATTTTGAAATTGAAATTTAATTTCATCTCTACAACATAACTAGTTACTCATAAAACTATCTATTTATTTATTAACTCGAAATATATATTTCTTGAAATTAGGCTATACATAAATTTCGATATTTGCTTACATTTCTTTTATTTACATTTTGTGGCCGCCATTTGAATTCTGTGTCGAAATCAAACACAGCATCACGGTTCTAAGTCGGTTCTATTTCGGACCATATCCATTTACTCTTTATGAATATTTATTTTAAAAAATTAATTTCATAATATTTTAATTTTCTCCAAAACTGTTAAATTTAAATTTTATTCAAGCGAACAAGAAAGAAGCTAGTTGTAACCTTTATATTTCATGACAAGAATTTCCCTCGTAGTCCTAAAACAGTAAACCTTAGACACTCTCCTCCCCTTAACGTTTGTTGCTTTACCAACTGAAAATTTTGTCTAATTCTTGAGTTGTTTACATTGTTGTGAAAGTAAATTGTCGTTTTTTTAACCCGGGTCTGGGCTGACAAAACCCGCCCAGCCTCGTGGAGCCAACCTCTAGCGAGCTATCTCCGTCTCACAGGCTGATCCGGTTTGTATCCCTACCGCGAGTGGAGGCAAAGGGATTGCTATTGCCCATGTACCAAGCTCCAGTCAGAATCAGGAGATAGTGAAATGAAACAGTATAGTCCGTAGTGTATATTGAGCTTGGTCTACATAAACTTTAAACTTACGGTTGGACAGGTATGAGCTAACTAGGTGTATAAGCCCGTCTGGAAAGCGATAGTGTCATAGTTTAACCTAGAGTCCGTTGTGCCAAACCCGGTCAAAGGCCTTTTCAATATCCAGGAAGACTACCCCAGTCGAGCAGTAATTTTTGAAACCCTTGGTTGCATGCTCCGCCACTCTCATCAGCAGATGCGTGGCCGATATTTTGTCCTAAAGCCAAATAGCGCTGGCCTCAGTATGTTGTGTGTGTGGATATGCTTGTTGATACGTTTGAGCAGGATTTTTTCAAATACCTTGCCTATCGTATTCAACAAGTTAATCACTTAGTATTAGATAGGTTTGCTTTTTTCTTTGCCCGGTTTGAGGAAAACCTGGCTTTGGCCTCCTTCCAAGCGTTTGGGAAGAGCTGTGTCAGGACTACAGTATTGTAATGTTCGAGAGATAGGTCATCGCTGGACAGACAATAAACTACAAAATGTTTAAAAAATTACGTTTTGGCAGCCAGTAGGACTGGCCAACAGAAGTAAGTCCTTCAATGCAACAACGTCGTTTATAAAATATAGTTTTAATGAAATATAGTCATTCCAACAATAGTTGTGTACGTTGGTTATTTCTGTGTTGTTTATGAAATATTTGTAGGTTAGATGTTATGTCTATGTAGTCATGTTTTGTGGAGTTGAGATAATTGGGAAAGTATGATTGGTAGTTATTGTTTATTAGTGCTTTTATACGTTCTTGGTAATCTGTGTAGAAGGACCTCCCTGTCTGGTCTGTGTAAAAACTGGGGCACGAACTGCAAGTTAGTTTGTAAACTCCAGTGGCGTTGTAAATGTCGTCGATTTTGTTGTTTGGTTTAAATTGTTTATTGAGAGTGTTGTGTGTGGAGTAAGCTATTTTGTAGTTGTATTTTCGTAGTGTGTTGGTAGTATTCTGGATTTTGAACGATCTGTATGGTGTTGATAAGTATTTTAAGGGATTGCCCTGTTGTGTGTTTGTATTTGGGTTATTAGGTTTTTTCTAGGCAGTTGTATAATTTGTCAATCATTGTTGGGTTGTATCCGTTAGTTTGTGCTATATATTGTATGGTGTTTAACTCCTGGTAGTGCTCTTCTTTATGGACAAATTTAAGTGAAATCATATACCAAACAAATAACATTGTCATTGGTGCCATGACAAAATTTAAGTAGAAATATAAATACAAATAAATATATGGTTGAATTGTAGTACTTATGATTTAGTTTTTGTAAAGCTTTCATTATTTCATTGTTTCAGATTTTCTGAAAATTCTTATCAATATTCTTATCAATGAAAATATATAGACTATCAATATGCAAATTTGATACTATATTCAGTGTCTTTAATGTTAAGGCAATAAGATAAACTTAGCAATTTGTATAAATTTGGCAACAATGCTATTTCTGATTTAACATATATTTTATACCTTGCAATATTCTATTATTCATTCCTGATGATGTTGATATTGTTTATCAACGAAAAGCTTTGAGTGAAAATTTATAATTTCTGATATTAATATATATATATATATATATATATATATATATATATATTTATTTATTTATTTATAAATATAAATAAATAAATATATATATATATATATATATATATAGATATATATATATATATGCATAAAAACTACCTTCACAAGTCTCCACAGAATAACCTTCACAATTTAGGGCTATCAGAAGTAATATAATCATAATCAAATAGTTTTGGAAAGTCACGTAATTTGGATAAACATCATTAGAGGCATTAGTTGTATGCAATGTTATTGTTAAACCCAAGCACCATTTAAGGAATAAAACTATAAGTACATTCCTCAATCAATTTAGGAAGCCTAAAGTACAACACTACAAACAAAACACATATTCCGATATAATAAATCACACACAGGCACCTTCACGTAATTTAACCAAATACACACAAAAACTATAACAACCACAGATCCATAATCAATAACATTGACCTGATCCACAAAATTAAAAACATCTATATCCTACACAACTCCACCATAGCGTCATTCGACATAAAACACCTTTACACTAACATACTCATTTAAAAAACACTTCAAACACTAGACAATATGCTGATAACAAACCAAACTCCACAAAACTCAGTAGCAGAACCAAATTAACAATGTAAAATATTTGTGCAGTTGTGTATTAACCATTCCTCAACCACCATTTAACCACCATTAACCTAACCATTTTTTGTGGAATTGATAATTGCTGGAGATGTATCTAGTTTTCTTTGATTATTTTTTTACTCGGGTTTGAACAAACTGTTTAGTTAAAGATATGGATGTATTTGTACGCTTTTAAATCTTATATTACTCCTAATAATTTTTGCCAATGCACATTGAATCACGAGTAATAATTTAATAACTTCCGTTTATAATGGCATCATCAGTTAGTTATAACAATTACAAGCGGATACCACCGAAGGGGTTGTAACGAAATTGCCTTCGAAACGAGTTTTTTAGTCGATAAAGTTTATAATTGTAAGTCAGTGTGTTAGCATCACTTCACAGGATTATTCTCTTTATTAATGAATTATTACAATCACTTCATAAGAAAAGCAAAAATATACTAAAACAATGTAAATACAATGGGAACTGTGGAAAATGTAGATTCACGTCCGTAACAGGTTCGTAGCATTATTCTTCTACGGGCTGTAATTGGGTCTCGGATAAGGTCAAAATGTAGAAGTAGCACCAAGGTGAAGGCTACACTTTGGACAAGCGCGAGAAATAGCAGTCGCGGAATTTATTCACCCGAGAAGCAACAGTACAGGTTGTTTGTCTCCCAGCCGTCAGACGCGTTAGGTTACCATCTGAACTAAGTCTGAAGTAAACACAAACGAAACTCGTAGCTCATAAGTACCCGCTTGCGCATCGGCAATACGACATATTTAGACATATCTGAGGAGCTACGTAATAGAATCTACTTAAAGTGGTCTAGGCGTTAAATTCATTTCCAACCTTAGAGGTGTCCTTTCGTATTTAGTTTTTAAATGTATCCTAACGGTTTACCTAATTTTTAACATAAGCATTTATATTTGGCCAATAACACTTTCTTTTTATTTGTTCATATGTATCGTGAAACCCACAATGGTTAGTGTAAGGATCCTACATGCTAACTTGCCAATATTTCTTGAATTTCCTCTTCTCTTGTTACACCTGTTTATTATTTTCAACACTTAACTAACCATAGTAGCGAAATTTTAAGAATATATGGCTAATCTTGAGTGGATGAAAAAAAACTGATTTTAATAACAGATTTGAAAATCTGAACAAGATATATACGAGAGTGAGATCTAACAGAAGGAATTGAAGAAAACAAAAGCAAAATAAACTCACATTTTAACAAACCTTTTCTTAAGTATGAAATCGAAAATTACTAAATACTTCTAAGCTTCACATATAGGCCTAACAAGGCAAACACTATCAAGTAGGCCTAAGTCATGTTACTTACTGTATGCACTTCCCTCATGGCATAGACAGTGACATGATGATGATTAATATAAGGTAACTTGTACATTTTACAGAACCAGCCCAAGAACCCTGCAGGAAGTGGGGATGGACTCTGGAACTTAGTTAACACACCATCTTCCCTCGGGACCCCATGGGATGAGTTGTCAGAGCTTTAAGGTATGTTGAGATTTTTCTCTTTACTTTTATACAACTTTACATAGCTTAATTCCTCTGTATACAAACATCTTCAGCGGAAGTGATTTTTAGACTAAATTTTCTTGAGGTTTGAACCAACACATTTAACTGTTATTCAGTAGAAACTATTGTAGCTTTTAGACATTGTAATTAAACCAAAATACTGCTTTTAATTTCAAAACATTACATTAATTAATAATTATGACACACCGGAACCATCCAAATAAGCGTGTAAAGTGAAGGGTTTTATCCTTGAATGTGCAAGTTTGCTGATTTTATTTGCATTATGCACAACTGTGACAAACTACTTAGCCCGTAGTTATTGGTGTTATTGTTTTTATAAATCTTGTTTTTAATAGAATTTGGTAATTGCACATAGTAGCAGAAATTTTCTACAAAACTATTTCTTGATTTGTAATTTATTACATCAATCGATTTTTTTAAAAGGACCTCATGTTATATGTAAGTAGGTAAATGGATTTCAGAATTATTATTCCATTCATTATATCTCTGCAGGTGCCCCAACCTAACCAAAATCACACCGATCTATTTAATTCGTAGATTAATCAAGTTCCCTTCTTCCAAAGTCAGAGCACTATCTTTCAGTTTTCGTATAAATCGAAGTCACCTGCCACAGCCAAAGAAATATCCCGTCATACTATTCTAGAAGTTAATCTGGCCAACAATGGATCAGCTGTTTTAGTCGCTTATGTTGTGGTAGTTTAAGGTATCCTTTTCGACTCACAAATAATTTAAAAAACTATTTCCTTTCAGCCACGGCCAGTTCAATATCTTGCCATTTTAACAATACTGGATGCCTTCTTATTCGACGTTATCCAGCCATAACTAAACAAATTTCTCATCCGTTGCTTAATAAACAGGCCAGCAATGAATTATACTAGTCAGCTGATTTAGTCGCCAGAGTTATGCTAGTTTAAGGTTACCTTTTCCAACTCACAAATAATTGTAAATAACTGAACGTGAGTGCGATGTACGTTTGTTGTAATACAACTAGGAATTATTAAGAACTGTCGATATTTAAGTAAGTAAATTTAATGTTTCATTATTTCTTGGAATTGCTACACAAATTTAAAAGTAAATTCTTTAAAACTGAATGTAAGTTTCTTGTATTCACAACGAGGTTTCAGTTTAGTAATGGCAGACACTAATTAGTTACTCATGTAACCCTAAACGGGGCTTCAAATGACCAAAGATCATCTAACCAAAATACGCTGCCGTTAATTAACCAAATACGCGACGTTCAAATAATCGTAATACACGGACTTTAAATAACCAAATACGCGCATTTCAAATAACCAAATACACCGACTTCAACTAAAAGTAATGTTGCGGGTTATCTCTATGCCGCTCCGTAGGCGTTCAACGTACAACTTGAAGTTAATAAATAAATGGGAAGTAATATTTCTATAAATATCTCAATTTAGTAGTTATTATTACTACCTTTAAATTATTTCTCAAAATTCTACGGTTTAACTTTGTCGTTATTAAAGTAAATGTAATGCAGAAATAATTACATTTATTCCGAATTATTATTAGGTTTGATTAGACCATAGATCGTAAAGTATCTTATTATAATTGTAAATAGTATACTTGAAAATCATTTTGAATAATAAGTGTAATTACAAAACTATGGAAAATATGATACAGTAATTATTTTTGTAAACAATTGCAGATTTAACGACATAATGAAACTTAAATAACTAACGTAATAAATATTTAAACATCGTGTTGAATAAGTGTAGTTACAAAACGATAATTAATATAATAAATTAATTATTTTTCAAAAATTTTTAAAAATGTTTCTAGATGTAAACACCATACTGATACCTTAATATTAAAGTAAACTAGTCAAAGTAAAAGGTAAACTAGTGTTTCATCAAGGAACTACAACTTACAATACATTGTTATAAAGAAGAAAACTTGTCACGTTTCTTTTCATAAAACCATAAAGTAATTGGAAACAACTAAATATATTATCTATACCAATACCGTACATATTTTTCTTCTAATATGTGTATATATAAATGAGTATTTGTATGTATGTATGTATCTTATTATAATTGTAATAGTCTACTTAATCATCGATTTAAACATCGACAGTAATATGATGTAGTGTTTATATTTTAAACAAATATAGAATTAATAAAATACTGAGACCTAAATATTAACGTAATTAACAAATCGCCCAATATAGTTACCTATCAAACCTAAAAAATGCATTAACCAAAATGTACACACACACTTTACGCGGCCGTTAATTAACCAAATACGCGACTTTCAAATAATCGTAATATACGTACTTTAAATAACCAAATACGCGGATTTCAAATAACCAAATACACCGACTTCAACTAAAAGTAATGTTGCGGGTTATCGCTATGCCGCTCCGTAGGCGTTCAACGCACAATTTGAAGTTAATAAATAAATGGGAAGTAATATTTCTATAAATATCTAAACTTGGTAGTTATCATTACTACCTTTAAATTATTTCTCAAAGTGCTACGGTTTAACTTTATCGTTATTAAAATAAATGTAATGCTGGAATATTATTTGGTTTGATTAGACCATATATCGTAAAGCATCTTCTTATAATTGTAAATAATCTACTTGAACATCTTTTTGAACATTGAGTATAGTTACAAAATAATGGGAAATGATACAGTGATTATTTTTGTAAACAATTACAGATTTAACAACATATTGAAACATAAATAATTAACGTAATCAAAACCTCATAACTTCTTGTCTAAAATAGCGATATATTTCGACTTGGTTATAGCATGGCACATATTGCATCTTATTATGTTTTTAAAAATCGTTTTGAATAAAAGCGTAATTACAAAACGATAAGTAATATTATGAAATTGAATATTTTCAAAAATGTTTCTAGATGTAAACAGCATACTGAGACCTTAATATTAAAGTGAACTATTATTTCATCAAGGAACTACAACTTACAATACATTGTTTTAATGAAGAATACTTGTCAACTTTGATTTAATAAAATCATAAAGCAATTGGAACAACTAAAACATTTATCTATAGCAAAACCGTACTTAATTATTTTTTTAATATGTATATATAAAAATGAGTGTTTGTGTGTGTGTCTCTATGTAATAGACGCCTAAACCACTGAACTATAAATTTGGATGGTTTGTATAACATTTTCCCTCCATCTGTGAAATTTGGTGTATATCCATCCACATGGCTCCCCCCCAGAGGCTTAGGATGGTTCAGTGTACAGCCTTCCATAAGTCTAATGTTAAATTGTATATCTACATTAGGGTTACTTAATTAATTAAAATAATTATAATCATAATGCAAAAATAAAAATACAATATAAATATTTTATATTGTTTAAAATAGGTAGATTCTATGTAAAATTAGGCCTATTGCTATCACTCATATTAATATTAAAAGCAAGGTCGACGATAATACTCCTGCGAAATTTGAATCCACCAAAGTTGTGCCAGACTATCCACAAAAAAACTGAAACCAACTTCAACCGGGCAGAAATCATAGGGGACAAGTTCAAAGGAGTGATGGTTTTAATTTTATGAATACCGATAATTTCATCAGAACTACCCATTGATTTCAAACGACTATAATTTCCTTTGCGTCTTGCATTCGCAATAACCATAAACAAGGCACAAGCCCAATCGTCGACCATTGCTGGATTAAATTTTGAACATTCGAACTTCAATTTCCTACTATTACATGTTGTGACCCCTAAAATTTGTATGTTTATAAGCATAATGTATTGAAGAAAAACATTGTCTATCTTCTAGCGTTGCAGTAAAAGAAATATGTTTGATTTGCTTTTCTTATTAGAAAATTATGATCTCAGGCGCAGCAACGTGCGCAGGGTAAAGCCAGTATTTACATATTTATACTAAAGAAATTCCGAAATAAAAGCTATGTATATATCTACATAGATAAAAGGGAGGGCATGGATGGAAATTGCTAATAGGAAAGAGCAAATGAATAAAATACCGTATTATAATATAGCGTCTGCAATTTTTTTTTCAAATATTTGAAAGTACAAATTTTATCGCCAGTTCGTTCACGAATTTGGTTACCTAAACAATAATAAATTGAAGCACAGCAACATTCACATATTTTTATTTATTAGCAATCAACTCGACTAGGCAAATAACACGAATTTGTAGACTTACAAATGTGTCATGTTCAGAATTGCCCAAATTTATTTTTTTTAAAGTTCACATTTTCTAAATGAATAGCCTATTTCTTGACAGTAACTTGTGCAATTCTTTTATGAAAATAATGAGAACAGCTTTACTGTATTTAAATTATAAACTGGGTTTCTTTATTGCTTACTGTATTCACAACTCCGAAAAAAAGACTAAATTTAGTGCCACACAAACAAGATTGCAGTATTACCCGCTCAGAAAACATAGATCTAATATAGGCTATTGTCTACATTCCAGACGTAGCGATACTGGTCAAATTATACCTGCCAGATCAGGAAAAGGAAGCATAAAAAATATATATATATTTATATATACTGGGTAAGAGTGGGGTGGTTTTTACACAACCAAGTCATCATTGTGTCGATATGAATATAATCATACTACAAATCGACACGACCGACATTGGCCTTTTTCAACATTGCCCGCTTACAACTTACATATTGCACATGAGCAATACAGGATCGTGTCTACAAATGACTTCAAAAGGTTTTGTAAATATACTTTGCTGGTTCAGGTTAGGTTTGATAAACCAAATTTTGCTACCGTTGTGGCTGGTGTCAACTCATACAAAAAGTAATCACTTCCTTGTGTATATATGTTTTATGCCAATTACCTGGAAAAATCCTAATTATAACCACAGAAAAAATATTATAGATAACTAGGCTATCAACTTGAAGCAATGTATTTACATACACGCCTTTGGCTAATACAATAGGTTTATTTGTAATAATAGGTAAATTAATGCCTCTCGACACTCTCGAGAATACTATAGGATAATGTTATTAAATGTCAAAATAACGTTTAGCACATTTGTCAAAAATATTATCTCCAATTACAGCTCCATTATTTAGGTTACAATGAAAATATGGAAAGAACCCCAATACCACAAAAAAAAAAAACAAATAAAACAAGTTACTTAAGATTAAACCTTTACGTACATTTCGATGACCATAACATAATCAGAGGGTCTTATTACAAAATTACAATCTAGCAAACAAGAAGTTACAAACTAGAATCATCATTCTAATTTGTAACTTCTCGTTTGCTAGATTGTAATAAGACCCTCTCATGATGACATGGTCATCGAAATGTACATAAGGGTTTAATCTAGAAGTAACTTGTTTTATTTATTTTTTGTCGTATTGGGGTTCTTTCCAATATTTTCATTGTAATATATTGTACCACTGTGCTCTTGATATTGTGTATTATTTAGGTTGTTTAATTCGACACAAGACCTTAGCTGTCATAGGCCACCTCTTTCTGCTTACGTGGGAGGAGGGGGGGAAAAGTTGTGCAATTTTTTTTTTTACTTTGTGGAAAACTTGTTTTAATTTAAACTTTAAAACAGGTAGTTTCGTCTCATTGTGATAGACAAATGTACTCTGATTACCTACTAATTTCACATCTAAAATAACTCGAATAAAAACCCCAATCCCAGTTAGGTAAAAGTAAAAGTATCATAATTTGAATAATCTCAATTACCTTCATGATTTTTATGCCATATTGGACATTCTCACCTTGAGTTTTACATGACCAAATTGTAAACCCTTATGAAATACAATAGCTTCAATTGATTTGATGGATACGAGTGCCCTAATTAGGGATAAAATATAGGTTATCAATTTTGTCACAATTTCATCACCAGCTACAACCCCTTTATTTGAACAAATGTATGCTTACCTTACATTTCTACCTTACCATACTAATTTCTAAAAATTGGAATAAATTATTTTTAACGAATATAAAATAACTTGAGGTGTGTAAAAAGAACATAAATCTTAATAAATTAAAGTTCTAGAGCAAATAAAGTTTTAGTTTTCAAAGATGAAATGGTTAGGTTTAGAAATAAAATACCTGCACAGTAAATTAAGTACAGTATAATTGGAATTTACAATTAAAAGTTGGCAAGCGATACTAAAGAGAATTGGGACACGTTTTGTAAAAACGTTAATGTGGTGAACAAATATTTGAGCGAAGTTAAAACATTTCCAAGAAAATTAAGCAGATTGATGAGAAATATATCAGACAGATCTAATAACCAAGCTTTGCTTGAAAAAGAAACAATAATAAAAATTTACCCAGTGGGAAAAGGAAATATTAAGTAAAGGTTTAAATGTTGATATTAGGAAAGAGGTATGCCGACTGATAAGTGAATGGAAGTTGTTGAGTGGTATAACATTTTAAAATGAAACTGATAAAAATTGATAACATTAAAGAATTGAAAATAAAGTCAAGAATAATGATTTTTAACAAAGTGTTGCACAACAGATTTATTTCAATGCATTTTAGGAACAAAATGATGATACAGCTAATCACCTTCAATTGCCAAACTTCATATGAAAAATGTTGAGGGGAAATATAGAAAAAAACTGTTGTATTTTCCTAAACTAAGAAATTGATGTAGAAGATATTCTCAATATTAAAGAGCATATAGAACATTTCTTAATTTATTATCAATATATCAACAATCAACATAAAATTTACCTATGAAATAAAAGATAATAAATGTTTAGTTTCAAGTATTAGAAACAATAATAATAATAGCCTACTGAATTAGATATAGTGTATATAAAAAAAATACAAATAATGCTGGGTAAATCCCAGTAAATTCTATCATTGTAAATCTCAAATTAGCAGCATTCAAGTACTGTATATGGTCAATAGAATAATTATAATTCCTTTGAATAAAAATAATTTGAATTTTGACAGAATTAAAGAAATAGATAAATTTAATGGATATAATCCCAGAATAAGGAATTTATGAAGAAAACAAAATTCAAAAAAGATTTCACCACTTTAATAAGAGAAAATATTAAATATAAATACATTAGGCTACCATTTGATATGGATATGACAAAAGGTTTAGAAGTTTTTTTTAAAAAAAAGTAAATATAAGTAAGATAAATCAGGGAGTTATAAAAAAAAATTAATTCTCGTAAAGTTTTCATTGACCAAACAAAAAACCTTTCAAAAGACTCAAAGAGCATATTAGCCATATAAAATTTTAAACCTGAAAAATCAAGTATTGCTGAACACATCTTACACACTAAACAGGCTAAAACAAATGATCTTAAATTAGTGAACAATGTTGGAAAAAAAGGCTGTTAAAGTGTTAGAAGTTTGTGTATTAATATTTGACAATATCATTATAATTACTGATAAAGAGCCTATCTGGAACTGTCAATTACATTGGTAAATTAGGAGATGGTTCTAATCTTAAAAAAAAAATATATTTGTATTTTGGTAAAATTAGAAAATGTGTTATAGTAACTCTCTAACAGAGAATTTAAGAAGCAGGACCTTGCTGCAGAGGAGGAAATTATTACATCATTGGTCAGACAATGTAAAGAAGGTGTGGCAAAGTAGTGACAAGTGTATATATTTGATGAAAATCTTGTCATAAATATAATTCAGGGGTTCCCAAAATAAGGGGCGCGCCCCCTGGGGGGGCCTGGAGAAAGTTCAGGGGGGGGGGGTGACACCCAAATGAAATAAATAAAAAAATACAAAAATAATTTCCTCAGACCTTTTTAAATAAAGTCTTTCTAAGTTTCCGTAATGGTTTTTGTAAAGTTTCAATAAGTTGTGTGGTGTGTGTACCAATACCTCCGTTTGGCCTTGGCGTGAGTGCTAGTGTTCCCCCATCCCATCTTTAATCCAATGCAGTTTGTTTAGTGCTTGCGTTGTAACTAGTCCGTTCTGATACAGTACTTTCCGTGAATTATCAGTCAGCGTGTTTGCTGTATTGTAGGTGTTCTATAATTGCTGCGACGTTTGAATTGGAGTAATTGTTTTTGTGTTGTGTGAGTTCTGTGTGAAGCAAAGAAACGGAAGTATATTGACCATTATATTCAATATGGGTTTGTTTCCTTGCTTAAAGATAATGTTGATCACACTCAGTGCGTTATTTGCTATGAAGTATTAAGCAATGACGCGATGAGGCCTAATCGTCTTCTGAGACATTTGTCAACCAAACATGCCTCTTTAAAGGACAAACCTAAAGAGTTTTTTGCTGCAAAATCTCAGAATTTAAAGCGCATGAAGTTAGATAGCACTGAATCTGCTGCTCAGTCATCTCTAAAAGTGCTTGCAGCTCCTATGAATTATCTCTTCTTATTGCTAAGGAAAAGAAAAGTTACACTATTGGTGAAACGCTTGTTAAACCGTGCCTTTTAAAAGCAGCCAATGTTGTCCTTGCAACTGATAGTAGGCAAAAGCTATCGCAAATACCACTTTCAGACAACACCGTAAAACGCCGAATTGATGATATGGCCGAGGACATTAAAAACTCAGCTTGACGAGAGTACAGACATAGCACAATGTTCTTATTTGATTGTATATGTTCCTTACATTGAAAATGAAAGAATGAAGGATGAACTGATGTTTTCTACTGAGCTGTTGACCACTACTAAAGCTGTAGATGTGATGGAAGCAGTATCAGACCTTTTTTATGAAACACGAACTTTCTTGGCAAAAACTTATTGGTGTATGCACAGATGGTGCTCCTTGATTGCTGGGTTCTCATTCAGGCTTTGTGCAGTTGGTCAAAGAGAAAAATGCTGATGTGGTTGGGATTTATAGTTTTATTCACCGCCAAGCCTTGGCAGCAAAAACGCTTTTAAAGTTATGTTACTGTTTTAAAGCTATGTATTAAAGTAGTCAACTACGTTAAGAACAGTGCATTAAATACTCTACTGTTTAAAGTTCTTTGTGAAGATTTAGGAAGGGACCACAAAACTTGCTATTTCATACAGAAGTACGATGGCTATCAAAAGGCAATATGTTGGGAAGACTATTTGAGCTCCGTGATGAAGTTATTACGTTTTTGGCACAGCAGAAACAAAACGAGCTTAGTGCAGAGCTCAAAAAACCCAGTAACTAAGTGATTTTGGCCTATTTATCAGACTTTATTGACACGTTAAACAACCTAAACTTGAGACTACAAGGTACAGACTCAAATATAGTAACACATCAGGATTCCATCAAGATGTACGTTGAGAAACTACAACTTTGGATACGTAAAGTGTCAATGAGCCCCAGCAACTATTCAAGTTTCAGCAAAGTAGTATTAGTCTCAGAAGAAGCATGTTCTGAAGACGTTTTTGAAGGACCGCTTTTGAAAAACTTGATAATTGACCATTTGAAGAACCCCAAGGAGTTCAGCAGGTACTTTCCTAACTTGTCAGAGGAGTTTTACAAACTATCAACTGACCCGTTCCACATGGACATACAGTTGCTGCCAGAAGAGTTGCAAGAGGAGGGAATAAAAATAAAAAATGACTCTGCTGCAAGATACGATTTCGAACAAATGAACAAGCCCTCATTTTGGTTAAAGTACTTAAAAGTTTACCCCAGTGTTTCAGAGAAAGCTGATGTACTTGCCTTTTTCAACAACATACATGTGCGAAAAAGCGTTTTCAACTCTTGTGGCGATCAAAACTAAGTACCGCAACAAACTTGATGTCGAAAGTGACCTACGCTTTACTTTGTCTGAAATTCAACCCAGAATCTGTCAACTTATTCAGAACATGCAAGCGCACCCATCTCACTAAATTACATTTTATGTTTTGTTTTTGTAAGTAGGTAGGCCTATTGTTTCACCTTCCTTAAATTGAAAATGTATCTGTGTTACAATGTTAAATTTTGTATCAGTAATTATATTCGTTTTTCATGTAATACTTATTTTAATTTTCATCATACGTGCAATTACTAAATCTTTCCATTCTGCGTTACCGCATTCAACAGTGAACAAAAAAATCTACCTACTCACGGTATCAAGTAGGCACATACTTGTACGAGTTCATGTACTTGTACAAGTAGGAGTTGGTATGTACGGCACCGTGGAAATAGGGTATTGCAAAATGGAAAGCTGATATGTGTAGGGGGGCGTGGGGGTCTCCAAATAATCAGAGGGGGGCGTGGTACAAAAAAGTTTGGGAACCCCTGTAATTTATTGTGTTAATAACCACTGAGGACGATTGCTGTGGAATCGAAATATGAAAAAGGTGTTGAAAAAGTTATGTGGTATAGGTTTTATTAATTTTAATTGGTGTAATTTTAATGTTTATAGGTTGTATCAAGAATATCTGTGCACACAACTGACCTTTGGTTGTCACTAGAAAAAGATTCAATGATCTCAGATATAATATTAATCTTATGTAAATGCAGTTTCGAATTTAAATGAATATACAAGTGCTCTTGAAAAAGTCATTGAATAGGAGCTTAAATTGAATTAAAGAGAGGAACAAGTGAAAATGAGTCCATAGAAAAAAAACCATTATTCAAATCATAATTGGGAGTAGTTAATTACAAACCTTTTTTTACTACTGTAACCTATTTATATTGTGTGCTTTGAACAATCACGAATTGTAAGATATTGTCCCAAATTAAGGTGCAAGTCAATAAAATGTGTACTGGGTATATTACATTGGTGGGGGGGGGGGGGTAATGTGTTGCAAATGTAGTTCCAAATTATAAACAAAACCAAACAAAAGTTGCTTGTTGTAGTCATCTTGAATTCACTGATTAAACTATAACTATATGCCCTTAGGTATTCACTTAGTTAAGAATCATTTAATTATAGCAAAACCAAACTGTTGAAAAAATTCCTGTAGGCCTATTGAATTTTAATAAAAAATTGTAGCTGTCAAAGTATTATGGGGGAACATTTAGAGTAATGTAATGGTAAAATAACTTTTAAAAAAATTAGAAAGATCAGTTAAGGTGAAAAACAAATTCACATGATAAATAAATGTTAGTTACTTGGGAAAAGTTGAACAGCAATTAAAAATACTACAGAATAAATTTATTAAAGTTTATAATGGCACCACTATGTGGTGTCACTATTAGTTATTTCAGAAGAAAAATACAGTTGATAAACGAATCAATATATATTGATTTTAATTATAGTTTCTGCAACTTATTTGCCCTTATCAAGCCTAAAACCGGATTGAATTATTTTAAATTTTTATCTTACAAAAAAATTGTAAACCCAACTACAATAAATAATCGTTATTGAATTATATCTTTAGAAATAGTCAGAACAACTAATATAATAAACCCACCAAATTAATGAAAATCAGAATATACACAAATAAAAGAAATATATATATATATATATATATATATATATATATATATATATATATATAAATACATACAAATAATAACTATATGAAACAACTGTTGTGTAATGTTTAACATAAATAAATGAAACCCCTCAAACAAATAACTTTCTTCATTTATTTCTAAAACGTACAAAAAATAAAAGAAGAAAGTTATTTTTGTTTGAAAGGTTTCATTTATTTATGTTACACACAAATAATGATTATATAAATCCATAAACAATACAGAGCCTACCTTTAAGATGGAGAATATACATACAAAGAAAATGAAATTTTAAATACAAAAACACAGAAATAATATTTTGCAAGTTTATTACAAAGAAGGAGGTATACCTACAATACCAATCTGGTTGTAATTGTAAATTACTAACCCATATATAAGCTGTATTTTCCTTAATAAATAAAAGACAAGATGCTTAACTCTGAAATGTTATTTAAATTTTTGTGATACCTATTGTGATTTTATGAAATGAGTTATTAATTATAAATAATAAAAATAATACTTACTTGCAACTATTCTTGTAACTATCGAAATATTGTTGCTGTTCATGACGAGCTGGTTGTTAATTACTTATTACACTTTTGCTATTGCGACCAGACTTTTAGTTAACTAAAAGTTGTTAAATTGTTAACTTACACTTGGAGGCAACGTTTTCGTCTTTCCATGTAAGACAATAACGTTTCCTCCAAGTGTAAGTTAACAATTTAACAACTTTCTTGTAACCTTACATTGATAGAGAACCAAGGTTAATAAACAAATAACCAATTCAACATTTAATCAAATGAAATTGAATAAAATACAAATAGCTTCCTTAAGACAGATTTTTTTATACATTAATTATTAGCAAAACAGAAATGAGAAACAGCACCTTGAAATAAAATCCAATATAACATAGTTCCAAGTAAAATTATTCTAAATAAATTATTCAATTTTCATTACATAATCAGTTATTGTAAATGTTAGAAAAATTATACTCTGAAACTAAAACATACTGGCTAAACAAACAAAATATAACATATTGGATTTCTACAAACACAGGTGATCAGTCTGTATTAGTAGGTCAAAAAGAGGATAGTCTGATATTGCAACTATGAAAATAATACAATAGAGTGCAATTTAATACAATACAATATACTGAGATATACAGCAGTGACATTTAGAGTTAACTCTTAGCCCTTCAATTAAAATACTCACTAGAATAAGATAACAAAATTTACAAAAAAGAAAGAAAACAACAAAAGATTACAATATATATTAGATTTAGGGGTTCATTCCAAGGTTTAAGAAAATACAAATTCAGTAAACAATGCAGTCTCTAGCTTAAGTACTTCTCTACGACAGTGTGAGGAAATATTAAAATAGGTATAAGCAATTGAACAAAGTTATAAAGTTAATAAAACACAACTTAAGTTAATGTAAAAGTTTTACTATTGAGGCATTGAAAAGTGGTTTTTAGTAATCACACTCCCTATGTAGTTCAAGATTCAGTGTAAAATTAACAATGGCCAATTAGTGAATAATCTAACAAGTTCCAATATAGAGTGCAGTCAAAACAAAGGAGGGAAAAACACAGGTCCAATATTTGTCTTTGTGTTCAAAATAAGTCACTAACATTCGCAGTTGACTACTTAATCTAACAAAAACATTTAAGCACCATGCACTGGTGATTAAAACACAAAGTAAACATGTCCATATGTCTGAAGAAATTGCTCCAGTTCGGAAAAGCACTGTTGAGTGATGAATGATAAAGTCTGTTGCTCACCCTGAGGAGTCGATGAAAGACGTTCAACGGCGGAGAGAATCAGAGATGTAGTTTGTAGCTGAAGTCTTCGTAAGGTGTAGTAGCGTTGGTTAGATTGCCGAGTTGATTTCTGCAAATGTGGGTCGGGGTGCGGATAGGTTATTGTGAGGTACTGAACAAAGTTAATATTACACATCTAAAATTAATGTAAAAGTCTTATCACTTGTGTTTTTAAACATAGTCCTTAGTAATCACTCACCAGTAGTTCAGGTTCACTGTAACACTTTACGATTACTAATGAGTTAATAATTTAACAAGTCCTAATATCCAGTGTAGTCAAAAAAATGAGGAAATAACACAAGTCCGATATTTGTCTTTATGCTCAAAAAAAGTCACTATAACACTCGCGGATGAAGTAATACTTAATCTAAAAAATAATTAAGCACTATGTAGTGATGAATAAACATATCCATATGTCTGAAGAAATTGCTCCAGTTCTGAAAAACACTGTTGAGCGATGAACGATAAAGTCTGTTGCTCACCCTGAGTAGTCGATGAAAGACGTTCAACGGCGGAGAGAATCAGAGATGTAGCTTGTAGCTGAAGTCTTCGTAAGGTGTGGTAGCGTTGGTTAGATTCCCATGGTGTTGCATATTTTACTGCTGAAGATGACTTTTTCTATATCCTTGGATTGGAGTGTGCAGTCGTTAATTCCGTCCAACGAAGTGAACTCAAGACATTCGTCTGAACAGTATGTTGAGTGCAGAGGGACGACCTTAGATGATGGTTCGTTGTCCACTGACCAGAAAGTAGCTCAAGATGTCTGCTCCTAATGCCGAGTTGATTTCTGCAGGTGTGGGTCGGGGTGCGAATAGGTTATTGTGAGGTATTGAACAAAGTTAATATTACACATCAAAAATTAATGTAACAGTCTTACCACTTGTGTGTTTAAACATAGTCCTTAGTAATCACTCACCAGTAGTTCAGGTTCACTGTAACACTTTACGATTACTAATGAGTTAATAATTTAACAAGTCCTAATATCCAGTGTAGTCAAAAAAAATGAGGAAATAACACAAGTCCGACATTTGTCTTTATGATCAAAATAAGTCACTATAAAACCTCACGGTTCATTTCATGGTTAATCTAACAATAGTCTAACAAATTAAATAGGCATTGTTCAGAATATTGTAACAAAATAATACACTAATATTGCATAAAATACCAAATAGATACAAGCAAATGTCTGAATAAAAGTCTGGCTTTAAAAAAAACCAGATTCCAACCCAAAACTTTGAATTAATAACAGTTTAAAATTATAGATGTTCAAATTATTAATGTTCTACTGTATACTAACCTCCACCTATGCTAGCAATATTTTTATATATTCGAGTATACTTTCCTCTCTTTCTTAACATTATATTTTCCTTTGATAACGAATTTTGAAGTAACTTTACTTACAAAAGTTTTGTCATACTATCTTTAAAGAGGTACTACTTAAGTTTTGAAAATGGAGTCTTTTCAAAACGAGTAAACAAAAAAAAAAAACATTGTAATGCTAGGAAAGGCAGAAAAATGTACATTATTTCAAAAACTTACCATTTGTCATCTTGTTACTCAATATTTAACAATGTCTTACCTCGTAATTGCAAAACATTACTTTAATTCTCAAGTTATCATGAAATCCTTTTACAAATTAAATAACAATATTAAAACAGGATTTTTATGAAACTTGTGAGTCAATGTACAATTAAAACTAATAAAAAAAAAATGGTTTGAGGTGTTGCAGCAACTATATAAGTAATCCTAAATATATTTAAATCATATTTATAAAAATAAATGTGGCTGTAAAAATTAATATCAAGTAAACCCATAAATATTTAATCAATTACTATACAATCGAATAACTTTGATTTTAGAATGTAAAAGATCTTTTAAACGCACAGTAATAATAGTCCTTCCTGCGGCAGTTAAAACAGCAATGTTTTTTTTTCAATAGTTCTGAAACAAAATAATGGTTCACTTAAATAGATAATGTATAAACATGCTTTGAACAATAAAAATAATAATATTTTATTTGTATTGTTACAAATGGAAGCTTTCAAATGACCAACATGTCAACTAATGCGACTAACTTACAACAATCAATTAACCAACATTCATGTCGTTCAAATGACGGACACTTGAACGGCATTCAACTTATCGACATTTACACGACGTGCCACACACATATTATTATAATATTGTAAAAATGAGTCTTTTTTCAATCCTTTATTCATATAGAAAATTGCATCATTTTTACTAATCCTTTATTTATATAGTAACTGCTCATTATTCTGACTGAATCTTAACGTTTTTGTAGAAATTATTCTCACAATATACTGACAATTAATAAAAGAAAAAGAAATCTTTGTTTTTAAATTTCGTTTCTATTATTAGTTTACCTATATTTGTAAAATTTAAATATTGTCCTTTTATTTATTTATCAATTCCAAAACAAAATATAGAGTTAAATAGTCCTAATACTAGAAATTATCAAAATTTATTTTTTAAATCCGTAAGCTATTTTGCTAATTAAATTTTAAAACTTCACTATTGTTCTTTGTTGGGAATTCATTTATGTAAATATAAAGAACATTTACTTAATTAGAGCTTAGCTAGTGAGAACTATTCACAAAGGTAAAATTCAAATTAGTGAGCTCAAAATCTCACCAAAAGTTAGTTTTTAATAAACAAACTAGTTTCGGTTAAGATTATGTTTATATAAAACAATTTTTTAAAATAAAAATAAAGTACAATCTATTTTATTACAGTTCAATAGTATCATTAAAATCAAAATTTAGTTTATGGCTAAGAAAATGTATTTATATAAAATAGAAGTGTAAGAATTTGTTACTGGTGATGTTGTACACACGAAAGTTATAGTTACACAATGATTGATGGCAATGTAGATACCACTTATCAAAATGCAGAAGATACAACCCATATTGTCAGTTCTCACAAGGATTTAAGAAACACTCCATAATTTGAACAATCCGGAATATATTTAAACAGTTGTTATAGTTGACTGTAATAATACAGTATCTGATTTGTTATCACAAAAAGAATGGGACGTGTGCACAAGCTTAATAATTCTATAAGCTGTGTGGTACTAATAGTGCTTTGTTATAGTTTTGTACTTAGGAATCAACAGTAAGTTTAATTACTTTCTAAGGCGCTCTACCTGAAAAAAATAATAAATAAATAAGGCCAACATGTTGAATTACCAATGTTACACTGCGTACTATCACAGAATTATATGTGGAGTATACATATATAAAAAGAGTGGTACTAAAATATGCAACGTTATAATTACCTAATACCAATTAACTGTATTTTTAAAGTTGAATTTTATTATAAATATTATTACTTAATTATAAGTGTAGATTGTTTTCTAAAGTTAAACTGTAAACAAGTGTAAGGGAAAGTTTGACATCTGGAGGGGTCAAAGAACTCACACAAGCAGGGTGTAACTGCTACATAAAATGAAGAATTCAAATAGTAAAAACCTTTGGCAAAATGTTCAGTGGTTCAATATTTGAAACTTTAATACTATTTAGCTGAAACACCATAAGAGGAGTTGAAATGCTTGCTTCAATTGTTTAGCATCCTAAAGTTGTGCCTGTAGGTAGACTATTATAAAGTCTTGAGATTTAAAATATAAACTATTCTTTATAATTATTTCCTTATAAAATTCTCTATAGTATAAATAACTCTTTAGTTATATAATATAATTAATTCTTTATATACTATAAAACTATTCTTTAAGCTTAGCTTGTGAGGTTATGTTAAAAAAAAAACAAAAACATATACAAAACTCACAAATTAATCATTTATTGATACACGTATGCACCAATAAATGATTAATTGGGTTTTGTGTATGTCTTTTATTTCCTTTAACATAACCTTACAAGCTATTCTCAAAGAATAGTTGTTATGATTTTTTCATTTACCTAGGTTACTGTTCCAGCTGTTTAGTCCTAAGGTTGTAGTACTAGGATTAGTGTTTAGGATTTAGTTTAATTCTTTCTAGTTTTTGATTAGTATATTATTTGTCTAGGCAATGTTAACTGTATTTGTTTGTTTACAAAAAACAGAAACAAAATTGTCATGGTTATTTTCTTGTCAAAAAGGCTATTTGCAATAAAGTATATTTATTTAAATTATGTTTAAATTAATTTAAATAAAAATAGTTAAATTGAGTATGTTTCTGAAAATTAACCCAACGAGAGTGCTTCATTTTGCACTATTAATAACCTCATTTAATTGTTAACATTTTCTAAGTAGAAAAAATAAGTGATAAATATATTAAAACTGTGTGATAAATAATTTATTTTGTGAAATTGCAGATGGCCTGATGATGCGGCATTGGTCATAATACATTCCATTTCCAACACAGAAGTAAAACTCAAGTTGTAACCTTTGCCCTGTTAAGTTTTCTTTGTAGCCAAAATGTCTGGTTTTTATTATTCATAACGGTTTTGTTTCAACTGCAAATAATACAACGATGGACATAGTATGGATCGATGGTGGTCCCAACCTCACAGGGATGCAACATCCTTTGCAGATGGTTAACAAGAAGAAAATACCATCGTTTTTCATTACTCTAACATGAATGGCTTTATATCATAAGAATAGTTTATGTAATTAAACATATTATGATAAAACATCTATAATTAAAAACAGTTTAACGATAGGTAGATATTGTTTTCGTCTGTTCTTGATATCATGGCTGTAGATAATTAATTGGCTTGGTTTAAATATTGTGGTATAGTTCGCTCTGAAGCCAAGTGTGTACATAATATGCTTGTAAAGAAAAATTTTGTCAGAATTTTAATTTCAACGATAGGTAGGCACGGTGAGTTTCGAGGCGAGTAGGTATCATGGCTGTAGCTAATTTAGTAGCTTGATTTAAATATTGTGGTAGCCTATATTTAGTTCTGAAGCTAAATGTGTACATAATATGCTTGCAAAGAAAAATATCAGATTTTTTCATTTTCTATCCCTACAATTGCTTAACGAAGATACCTTTGGCGAGTATGTTGTTCCCTCAGTGAATATACTAGCATAACTAATTAAATAAAATGTTTGAAATGTTGTAACAGCAATTAATTTCATACAAAAAAATTAATCATGTACATATATAATGGTTTGCTTATATATTCCTTTTCCTAATAACAGTGTAAAAACTTATTAGAATAGATTAATTAACCACTGTTAAAATTAATTAGAAGATCAGTAATTATTTGATTTTTGTATGCTTATATGGAAAAAAGTGAACATTTAAATAAAAAACATACTGTATTTATCTTTTGCAACAAACACACTTTATCCTGAAATTGTCTATTGTGAATTATAAACTGAATAAAACACATATTAAACAGAAAGCAAATGTTTACATCGCTAGATGGTAATGGTATAAAAAGATTTCATGTCTTTTGTTTTTAGTTTCATATATGTTAACTAAAATTACACTCTATATAAGAACAAAGATGTTTGGCATTACTAACTATGGTTGTTACAATAAGAAAATATAGAGAAATAAAAGCTAAATACAGCAACCTGTAAAAGCTCAAAAAAATCATAATAAAACAGAGCACTAAATTGTATTATATTAATATTAAAATATAATTTTTTGTATTAAACAGCAAGTATGAAATTACTAAAGGTTAGAGCAAAATGTACAGTACTTACCTGAAAGCTTTCAGGTTAAACTAATTCCTTCTTATATTCAACCTGTTCTGTTACCAGATCAAAATCCATAAATGTATATTCTCTTGCAATGTTAACAGCAAAATTTTCTTACACGGAAAGATGACTTGTTAATTTTTTCGTTGTGAGGAACACTTCACATGGTGCAATCGAAAATGTTTATACTGTAGGACATTCAAAGTGAAATCAGGTGTACCAACTTTGAAACTAAAACAATATATGTAGGAGTTCCTACATATAAAATGTAGGCTTATACGACTTATCATTAAAACTGTTTTTTTTTTAAGTTGAATTCATTATCTGGATAAACATTTCCAGTTGTTTAAGGTTTTTTAAAATTGTATGAAGTTTAATGATTTATAAAACACTCGAAGGTTTCAAATAATGAACTATCAAATCAATATACATGATAAATGCAAAATTAACAATTTGAAAAAATAAACCAAAAATCTATATTGACACTATAAATTACTGCAATGAAAATATTGGAAAGAACCCAAATATTCCAAACATAATCCATATTAACAAATAAAACAAATTACTTAAGATTAAACCTTAATGTACATTTTTAATGACCATGTCATCATCATCATCATCAGAGGGTCTTAAAATATAATCTACAAAATACAATCTAGCAAACAAGAAGTTACAAACCAGGTCACTCTATTAATCACTTTTAAATTAGTTTATGACCATCCGAACTTTAAATTTTGTGAAAACTTTTAAAATTATATAAAATTTTAAAAACATTTCAACTTAAAACATTTAAATTTAAAGTTCGGATAGTCATAAACTAATTTAAAAGTGATTAATTAAGTTTTAGCGAACGTAATGGCCACAAAATTCAATAGGTCACTCTAGATTGTAACTCTTGTTTGCTAGATTTTTTTTTGTAATAAGATCAGAGGGCCTTATTAGAGTATGATGATAACATGGTCATCGAAATGTACATAAGAGTTTAATCTGAAATAACTTGTTTTACTAATTTTTTAAAATTATTTATGTGGTATTGGGGTTCTTACCAATATTTTTATTTTAATATATTGTACCACTGTGCTGTTGACATTGTATACTATTAATTATAATGAAATATGTAACGAAAATATTGATAAAGTATTTTTAAGTTACTGTGCAGAAAATAGAACACATACTACTGTTATGTAGATATTAGGTTTACAGATAAGTAGCCTAAGTACGATGAACGCCTGGAATATATATCATAGCTTATAGTTAATTTAATATTGACATTTAAACATTTTGTTAGTCTTAGTTCTGACGATGAATATATATCACTCTAACAAAGAAAATTTTTAGCATAATGAATATTATTAAAATTTATTTTTGAGTATGGGGGTGGTGTGTACGTATACATGTAGCTTTAAAACTAACAATACTACAATATTTATATTGAGTTAATAAATAAGCAACAGTTCATGATATCTAGTCTGGACGATAAATGTAAGTACCTATCGTTTAACTATCACGTAGGCTTAAATTAATTAAAAAATTGTATTTTTAAGCTTATTTATAAATGCAACGTTGGATGGAATAACTCTGATGTAAGCTATAAGTAACATTCTTTTATAACTATGGCAACAAATTTAATAAATTAATAGACGGAAGGAAGTGCAGGTCTTTATTAATACTAAGAGTACGTTGCCTACTGTTTGAATTTGTAACAATTTTAAATACATTATTTTTCGTACTAATCTTAGAAATACTGTATTGCTTAGGATACTTTAAAGTTCTAAACATCTTTTACAGTTCCTTAATATGAACAGCGTACAGTAACATGCCTTGAAAAATGATGCCTGGGGTGATGTATATATGGGGGACCACAGTCCATATAGCGTGGACCAATTTAAAGTCAAATATTCAAATAAAATTAAAATATTAAAATTGATAGATACATTTTTAAAATCATTCTTAAAGGGATATATTGCATTTTGTAGAAATAAAATGACTGACGAAGATTTTCTTTAGGAATACTTCCTCGGCATTTTCTTCAAATTGATAGCAATTCCTGCATTTAAAGCGAATGTCAAAATTTTACACTGTTTAAAATTTTTGCATAGAACTATTTATCCGATTATTTAAAAATTTGGTATAATTTTAAGTATGGAGGGCCTATAACTCTTTTCTCATCACTATAGCTTTGCAACACATTTCTTTTGTATTCACTTACTCTATACTATAATGTAGTTAAAGAAGAATATTACTTGGTATATATGCGAGTCAAGTTTCGAAGACTCTAATTACGTGTCTCCATTCGTGAAAATGTATGTATAAGTATATTATAGTATAAATAATATAGCCTATATAAAATTATTGTTCTTGTATAATAACAAAAAACAACTGAGGTTTTTTAAATACGTAAAATAATTATTTATTAATTTGTAATCAAACCTTTTCGTTGATAAGCAGTTATCATTCCTGATTATGCTGGTACTATTTATCAACGAAAAGCTTGAATAAAAATTAATAAATAGTTCTTGTATTTGAATAACCTCAGTCGTTTCGACACACACACACACACACACACACACACACACACACACACACACACACACACACACACACACACACATATATATGTAATTGTTAATTTGATATCGAAATTAAAAGAAGTAGCATAATTATAAAGTTTTTACGCATGACTAATAATTATTAACTATGGTAATAGTTATCATTAAGTAATTAGTAAACAGATTTCACTGTAAGATGAGAATTGAAGAAACGTTTCGCAATTATGAGGTAAAACATAGGTCCTAATTATCGGTTTGGTTACTTCATGGTATATACGTTAAGGCCGAGTCGTTCCTGGAGATGATGAAAGTTTCTTCAACCCTATCCGTTTATAAATAGACACTATCTGCACCTACTGTCATTAAAAATCAAGATATACTTGATAACTGTGGCTCCATAGAGTAGCATAATTCTCTCTAAGATAAAACCTTAAACTTGACAACGGCATTCTATTCGCCCAACGCTTTCGCGTTACGTCTACTAATATATTTGTTTCTTCATCGTTTCTTACAGCAGATTGGTGTATAAAACGAATCAATGTAATTCTGAAGCAAAATGGAGAAACTTTATTCTTATAATTGGAATCATTTAAAATTTAAAACTGTAAAGCTTTTTGAATAGCAATACTGAAGGTCCGGAAACGCTTTCTTGGTGAGTTACACAGAGTCAAAGATTTAAACAAAAATTCAGCTCCCACAGTGAAATTACCATACTGAAATTTTCAGGGTGTTGATTAAGTTGGTTAATTAAAAACGTTTTATGTAAAATGAGCTTAAATAGTCGTAGGAAAAAATTGAGGTGAAGCTAAAAGTTCATGATCAAAAACACACTTTTTTTGCGTTTGAACTACAATAACTCCGTAAAAATTGCCTTAACATAAGCTCATTTTACATACAACGTATCAAATTAACAAATTCAATTAACACCCTCAAAATATCACTGTGTTAATTTTACTGAGGGAGGTGAATTTCAGGTTAAATCTTTGATCCTGTATAACTCACTTTCCTAGATTCGTGTTTATATGAACTTTTTCAATATTTTTGTGAGGATTAGGTTGTGCAGTATGGCAAATTCCTCCTGAAACACCCTATATATACATATAATTGAGTATAGTTTGAGTACAGTACTCTTGAGTACGATTTAAGTTTTGAAAATGGAATCACTCCGAAACGCGTCAAAAAAGGGGACTATTGTAACGTCAGTAAAGACAGAAAAATGTACTAAAAATATATATCCTGAGTGACTGACAGAATTAACGTGGAGTCAAAACTATGATAGGTAGACACTTTAAATTTTCAGTGTACATTAAGCTGATCATAGACGTACACTAAGAAAGGATTTTGCAAAATGTAGATTTTAAAGGTTAAAAATTGCAAAATATCCATATAAAATACACAGAGAGTGTATAATTTTAGATACTATGCCTGTTCTATTTATAATGTCTTACGAGATAACAGGTCAGCGATAGTACTATTCTATTTAATCAATATTTTCAAACTTTTTTAGATTTTACGAAAATCATGATACGTGTGAATGATAAAAACAACAGATTGTAATAATATACATCTGTATAAATACCTGACATTATTGTATCATGAAAACAAATCCGCAGTCAAACATTAATGTAATAAATAATACGCTATTATAACTTTGTATTCCCATTCCATATTCATTAACAATTATTAGTTGTTTTAAAATTGATTAAACCACAAATAAAGCGAAATTATATAAATTGATTGATAAAATGAACTTATAAGGTGAAATTAACATATAAAATAACGAATTTTAAACGAGTGAAGTCGCCATGGGGCGTGCTAGTAAATTGTACTGTGTAGGCGTATGTCTCCAATAAATTCTAAGGTCCATGATCATCAGTCTTGAGCCACGTTTACAATGGAGTTTGCAGCAGGTGTTTACAACAACTATAAGTTTCTAATCAACCATCTATTTCTAAAACAAAAATATATCTAGTTTCCGAATGAAATATTGTTTGTCAAATTCATTTCAAAATGTGATTAAATTGTGCTCAAAGTGTGTTACTCAAGTATGTAATTATAACTGAATATGATACTACGCGGTCGTTGAACTGGAAATGCTACAAGGGGAACGTAAATACTAGCATTGATATTATTCCCTTATACTTAAAACACTTGAGAATTTATTCTAAAATTATTTTACAATCGGTTAAATGGAAAATACTTTTGTTATAAGCGCTAATGACGTTTACTGCCTACACAAGTGCATAACACCGATATTCACAGATCTGTGCAAGCATTTTTGGTTCATTTGAGACTATGGTAACTTATTTCCATACAATTAACGATTTTGTATTTTAACAAATTTAAAACAAACACAACAAATGAAAGAGACTATTTTTAGTAGTTTATACACATGAAAACTATTATTATTATCTTATTTCACAACTACAATAAACCTTACCCCATGTGCAGTGGTGTGGTCATTACGGAACGCTTCTCAAACTGAAACCGAATTGGAAATACGAAAACCTTTGCTGACAGATATTTCTAACAGCAATTCCTAACATCGGCTACCTCCTGCTGTTTTACCACACTATACAGATGTAAGTATACGAAAAGGTCTTAAGCCTTTTTGTTGGGCAATAATTTCACATTTACTGACGGACCGTAAAAATCATGCCTTTGAAAACATTAGTCATTGGTCAAAGCTGCAATAAACTATAACCTTTCGGAGAGCGCTGTACCCTTAAGGCTTTAAAATGTTTAGTGTACAGAGTGAAAAGGCATAGACAGGCTATTTATAACCCAAGGGCAATGATACTGCTTTTATAAAGAACTGCATTTTATTAAATTGCTTTACAAATCTATATCGTTAAGCAATTTAAAAATATGTCTTTAATTAGGCTATATCATATTTCCGGGTCAAAAGTATTTAATTATTATGATATTTTAACACCCTAACTAATTTTCAAATTGCAATTAAATTCACATATGTATGTTAACTATAATTGGCGATGTTATGTATTCACATAATATGCACATTAGATTATTTAGATTTTTTAAAATTTAGACCTAATAGTTTTAATATTTACAAAAATCCATTTTAAAACATAGTTTCACTGATTAATGCATGCTTTAGGTTTAGGAATTAGCTATAATGGGCGATGTTATGTATTCACATAATATGTATTATGTATGAAATATGATACTATGTGATTTATTAATTTCTTATATTTTAAATGACATTAGAATAATTGTCTGTATAACGATTAGTTTTTCAAATGATTCAGGCTACAAAAGTAACTCAAAGTCAATACTGAGATAATTGTTCAATGCGTGTCATTTCCGATGGAACTTTCTATTAACTTAAATATGTAATCGTTAGTTATTTTCCATGTAACACGTAGCCTTATTCTAGAACATTTGATGTAATCATTGACCAATGTACAAGTAAACTAAATAAGTCATATATACACTTAGCGCGAGCGGAAAGTCAGTTCTTGTCAAGTTTTCCTCCAGTTCTTGCCTAGTTTTCCTCCAGTTCTTGTCTAGTTTTCGTCTAGTTCTTGTTAAAATCTCGCCAGTTCTTGTTAAGTCTTTTTCAGTTTCAATCACTGTAAAACTAATTTACATCTTTAAATTCATATACTATATCATACACATTATTATTTCTCGTACGAACTTCAATTTCCTAATTCGCTTACTATTTCTCGTATGAAACTACTATTTTATAATTTACCTACTATTTCTCGTACTACGCGAACTATTCAGTTTACCTATTGCAAAATCTTGTATTTGTTTTATCAAATAAATTCTTGTTATACTCAAGTGCGTGTTTCATTGACCGCACCCCTTGCAAACACAGGGACACAACACATTTAATTGGTGGCAGCGGTCGGATCACAGAAGAGGCATTCGAAGAAAGGATTCGTAGACAAGATCCCAGAAGAGGGATTCGAAGTAAGGATTCCTAGACAAGGATAACAGAAGATAAGAGGACATTCCAAAGAAGACATCCCGACAAGGATACTGACGAGGATTCCAGAAACACAAAATGCTTTTGCAAGACACAGAACGCATATGGTTACACCTTCTACAAACAGTTCAATGCCAAAACACTGCAAATATTGTAAAATTTAGGGACATACTATAGAAGAATGTCGTAATGGAATATTCAACGAACAACAACAATGTCAAAAGAATGATTCAACACGATTTCAACAACCTCCGAAACATTTATAAACAACATCTTCTTTCTTTAACAAACATAATGAGTCAAAAAACGTGGAAGTTTTCCTAGTTACTGAGGACTCAGGAAACACAAGATAAAATTGACACATATAGACATTATAAAAATAATTATATTTAAGACTCAAAACTAATTTTTAAAAGTGTGTATCTTCCACACAGTAATGAGGTTAGAAAGGCATTCAACAATTGTTAAACTGTCATCTTACCAATTAAACAAATAGATGTTATAAAATATTTTTCATTTCTTGTAGACACTGGTAGCGACATAAGAACAATAAAAAAAAAAAAATCCGATTTCAGTAATACATTAATGGTATATGGTATAGCTCATGGTACAATAAAAACAATAGTAACTTGTGATTTTAACATCTTAATAAATAATGAAACAATGAATCAAACATTTAGAATCTTTGATAACGATTCAATTTTACTATCTACAGATGGAGTAATAGGAAATGACTTTTTAAGAACATATGACTGTCAATTAGATTATACAACTCACACTAATAATATATAACGAGCATATAATACCTTTAGAGCCACTTCAAACAAAAGCTGAATGTTTACCATGTTTAATGACTAGAACAGAGACTGTTATTGACGTAGTTATAAATAATCCTAAAATTAAGCAAGGATTGATTTCTAAAACAATGCTTCACAAGGGAATACATTTAGCTTCATCAATAGTCAAAGTAGATGCTAATTCAAAAGCTTTAAATACGGTTCTCAATACTACGGACGACATATGTTATCTTTAGATAATATGTTACGACATAGAAGTCAGAGAATTTATGTATTTAAAACTGAGAGTATTACAATAAAAAATGACAACAATACAGTAGTACATTTGGTACACCCATGATACAGAGAAACTACTCTGTAATTTATATAAAAATATCATGAGTACTTTTGATAATCTTCTATTTTTCCTCTGGGATTTATATTCTTATTTTGAGTATCGTAATTACCTACCATTTCTAGCGCTGTCAAATTATTCCTTGACGCGTTTCGGAGAAACTCCATCGGTCAGAAATTTTTTTGAAGCGATTTTTTCTGTAGCGGAATCGTCTTTTATATGTTATATAATCGTGCCCCTCTTTGATCTAGTTAACATTTAACTCATACTGGTTGCGCCTACTCGATGTAGCAGTATAAAACCTGTAGGAAGTATCGGTTAAACATTGGATAGATGGAACCGGTATGAGGTAAATATTGAATAGATCAAAGGCGATAAAAGACGATTCCAATGCAGGGAAGAACAATTCATAAGAAGTTCTAACTGACGGAAGTTCTCTGAAACATGTCAACAAATAATGTGACAATTCTAGGAATGGCAGATAATTATGATACTTAAAATAATAATATGAGTGTTTGGAATTTACATAAATAATGAATGAATATGAATAATTAAAAATAAATATTCTTTCAATTGAAAGTGAGTGTACAGTACTTACTCTACTATGCAGTTAAATTTTCCACCGTAATGCACTATAGAAAGTAAATTTCAATCAAATGGGTATGATCAGTTGAAACAGACGTATAAAGATACTAAAATATTCAATGTATTTGATAGTTGGCCCAATTTACTAAGACTATGGTAGCTTAAGAGACAAGTGGGCGGAATTCAACAAAACCTATATCATGTTTTTCATCCTTGTCACTAATTTATTACCCTACTACCCTAATAATGTACCATTACTAAATGCTGGGTAACCTCAATTGTTATCGTTTTTCATATGCTAATCAGGAATACTTTAGTAAGATAACAATGTCATTACAAGCATTGGAATTAAACAGTGCAGAAATAAGTGTTCACAAAGTAACAAGTTAGGGTAGGATGATACTGTATCTCTATACACATAGACATATGTTAAAGTAACTTAAGAACCTCTTCCAGTACAACACGAAACAGATATTTCAGATAACAAAACGTATTATACCTCACCTATTATTCGAGCGAACACTATACATGATAGTATTAAAGAACTTAAAAAGCTCTTACGACTCAAACATTTAAATTCAGAAGAAAGACAATCATTTTTAAAACTTTGCGCAAAATTAAATTCAATTTGTTCAATTTGGATGGAGAGTTACCAGAAACAAATTTAATTGAACACGAAATTAAAACGTCAACAGACGTTCCTATAGCGACAAAGACATATCGATACCCGGAAGTTCATAAACCAGAAGTTCATAAACAAATGAACGATATGCTTCAACAAAATATTATTTCCGATTCAACCTCTCCATGGTCAGCACCAATATTGGTAGTTCCTTAAAAAAATGATGCAACAGGAAAAAGGAAATGGAGCGTTGTAGTAGATTATCGCGGATTAAATGCTCGAACAATACATAATGCTTTTCCTTTACCAAACATTACCGATATTTTAGATCAATTAGGTCACGCAAAATATTTCAGTTGTTTAGACTGCTATTCAGGTTTTCATAGCGTAAAAATTAAAAAAGAAGACGCTCCTAAAACTGCTTTTTCAACCGACTTAGTTCATTATCAGTTTAACAGAATGCATTTTGGACTAAAAAATGCACCTGCAACATTTCAAAGATTTATGAACACTGTACTATCAGGATTACAAGGTAGTAAATGTTTTGTTTATATGGACGATATAGTAGTAGATGGAACAGATCTATTAGATCATAATGCAAAACTTAAACAAGTATTTCAACGACTAAAGGACAACCACTTGCGAGTTCAACTTGATAAATGCGAATTTTTACGAAAAGAAGTAATATTTTTAGGACATCAAATTACACAATATGATGTAAAACCTAATCCAGAAAGAGTCACTGTTGTAAAAAATTACCCAATTCCAGAAACATTAAACGATATCCAAGCATTTTTAGGTCTTTGTAATTATTATAGACGATTTATAAAAGAATTTGCTTTAATAGCAAAATCGTTGACAGAATTAACAAAGAAAAATGTACAATTTAACTGGACAGAAAAACAACAATTAGCTTTTGAAACATTAAAACATAAATTAACATCTGAACCGATTTTACAATGTCTAGGTTTTATTAAAACATTTATTTTAACAACAGACCCTTCATCATTCGCAATATCTGGATATTATCTCAAGGTGAATTGTCAAATGATTTACCAGTAGCGTATGTATCTCGAACTCTGAATGCAGCTGAAGGAAATTATTACACGATAGAAAAAAAAACATTAAGCAATAACATGGGCAACAAAATATTTTCTACCTCATCTTTATGGCAAACTATTTATAATGTATACGGATCATAAACCACTAACTTATCTCTTCAGTGTTAAAGATCCTGACTCTCGACTTGTAAAATTTCGATTAATATTAGAAGAATACGATTTCTAAATTAAATATAAACCAGGAAAACACAATACGAATGTACTTAAGTAGAATACTTAATATAATACTTTAAGTAGAATAATACCTATAGATGACGGAAAATCCGAAACTTCTGAAAAAATAAAAAAAAAAGTATACAACACAATTTTTTACAAACTTATCAATCTAAAGTAATAATTAATAAAAACATTATAGAAATAAATGAAAACATTTTAAATTGTAAAAACAATTCCATTGGGCTAACTCTTTCAACAGGATTACAAATTCCAGCAAACTCAACGATTTATCAAATAGTTCAAAGTACAAATCACTTATCTCAACTAAGTAAATTGCATCCTAAAGTCTAAGAAGTAACGACTCTAGTTCATAACAAACAGCTTATCTGTTATCTCATGATAAAACCAACCGTTAAAGATAAAATACAGTATTCAGATTTATTTTATACCTTAATCACTTTAAAATATGTTTTAATTAAAAAAGGAGTTAATGCTATTACTTTATAACAACTTGGACAAGAAGATAAATTATTTTGGCCTAAAATACGTGCGATGTTAAGATACATTTTTCAAAAATGTGACATCAAAGTTTACATATGTCATAGTAACCAAATAATTCCAAAATCAGAAGATATCTTAAAATTGTTAGAAGAGTTTCATTCATCTCCTCATAATGGTCATTTCGGATTGCAAAAAAACTTAAGCAATAAAATTATTGACCTAATATGAAACAAGACGTACGCAATTTCGTACAAACATGTTTATCATGTCAACAAAACAAATTGATACAAAAGAAAAAAACAACCAATTATAATAACTGATACGGCAGAACAAAGTTTTCAAAAAATTACATTAGACATCGTCGGACCTCTTGCATTAACAGAATCAGGTAATAAATATTTACTTACAATTCAAGATAATCTTACAAAATTTTCACAAGCTTTCCCAATGCCAAACCGAGAAGCAGAAACTGTAGCCAAAACACTAGTGAATAATTTTACATGCAAATTTGGTTTACCACAACATATCTTAACCGATCAAGGAACGAACTTCACATCTAATCTATATAAATCAATTGCAAAATTAATTAAATTAAAACATATACAAACAACAGCTTATCATCCTGAATCAAACGGCGCTCTAGAACTTACTCATCGTACATTTATAGAATATATACGTCATTATACCAAACAACGAACAGACAGACTAGGACCAATGGATCCCTTTGGAAATTTTCGCATATAATACAACACCACATTTTACAACGAAATATATACCAAATGTACTTGTTTTTGGATTTTCATCAATACTACCAACATCGATAACACAACCTCCAGAATTTCGTTACACATATGACGCTACATAACTGATTTAAAAATAAAATTAAATAGTTCATATCAGATAGCAAGAGAAAATATTAAGAAAGCGAAACATAGTAGTAAACAATATTAAGATAAAATTACACAAATTATAGATTACAAAATCGGCGATTACGTCTATTTAAAAATGAAATCTCACAACCATCTTCTTCCAGGAGGTTAACTTCTCAATATACACGACCTTATGAAATAAAAGGAATTGATTCACCTGTCTATATAACATTAAAATAAAAAAGACGATATTTAAAAGTACACAAAAATAGAATTAATTTGCATATGTTCCAGGATACACTGTTTCGTAAAAGCAGACATTGATACTGATTGCAATGTTATACCATTACTCCTTTGGACAAATTATCAGGTATATACTACGAAAAAATAGGTAAAATAAAATTGTACTCACACGCTTGAAAATTAATAACTTATCTCAATGTAACATCATTAAAAAATAAACTTCAGAGTTTTGAATATTTTCTTCAACAAAGAAGACAACTTTGTCAAGAACATTTATTACATCAACAAACACCTTGTACTACATCATTTAATATTTTAATACAATTACAATCAACCATAATAGAAGAAGATGCTACTTTCAAAAATTTCGTAGGACTAACGACTGGTTATAGAAAAAAACGAGGATTATTCAACGCAATTGGAAAAATATTTAAGGTCATGATAGGAACATTATGTTCAGATGACGCAGAATATTATAACGACTCATTAAACAAGCTACAAAGAGATGAACATGATATCAGAGAACTATTAAAAGCACAATCTCACATAGTACAATAAACTATCTCAATATTACCTTTACAAGTTTACATCAAACAGAAAAAACATTGAATGACAACATACAAATATTACAATCATTAATGAAAACAAAAAATGTCATATTACAAACACAATGTTTACAACAAAAAGTTGAAGATCACATCACTTTACTCTTAATAGTATTTACTGAAATAAATAGAGAATTCACAAATCCTATACAATCTATATAATTTGCTAAACAACAAATACTTTACCCTTTTATATTGACACCTCAAAAATTAATGTATGAATTACTTCACACAAAACCTCATTTACCTAGAGGTACATCATATCCATTATCACTCTATCAGCAATATGCCTTTGCATTTATAGATTTATTATCATTAACTGTATATTATATGGATTCGAAAATAATATTTGTGATTTATGTTCCAGTAACAGATAATGGAGTATTATGTTTATATAATGTAGTACCTTTACCAATTGTAAGTAATATTAATACCTACATGTTCATTAAACCCAGCACAGAATATTTGGCTATCAGCAGCAATAAATTAACTTATTCTCCTATAAATTCAATTGAAAAATGTAAAAGAATTTTAAATAACACCTATATATATTCACGAATAACACCCTCATTCAACACATATGCTCAACGACATTGTGAAAGTGAATTATTTTAAAATCCTCAAACAGTACCAAAAATGAGATGTCAGAATTACTAATTTTCTAGAAGTTGAAATGTGATATAAATGTAGTAGTATTAATCACTGGGTATATGTTATCAGTCACTTTACAACAGATTACAACAAAGATGGACTATATGATACTCAAATAAGTGGAACAGGATTTTTAACTCTCAAATGACATTGTAAGGCGTATACTTTTTTAAACTGCTTTAAAAATCTATATCGTTATGCAATTTAAAAACATGTCTTTAATTAGGCTATAACATATTGCCAAGTCAAATGTATTAAATTATTACGATATAACACCTTAATTAACTAATTTTGAAATTGTAATTCAATTCACATATATACGAAATTGTATACATTATTTACATTTTTTTAAATTTAGACTTAATAGTTTTTATATTTACAAAAATCTATTATAAGACATAGTGTCACTGATTATTGCATGCTTTAGGTTTAGGAATTAGCTATAATGGGCGCTGTTATGTATTCACATAATATGTATCATGTATGAAATATGATACTTTGTAATTTATTAATTTCTTATATATTAAATGACATTAGAATAATTGTCTGTATAACGTTTTGTTTTTCAAATGATTCTGGCTACAAAAGTAACTCAAAGTCAATACTCAAATAATTGTTCAATGTGTGTTGTTTCCGATGGAACTTTCTATTAATTTGAATATGTAATCGTTAGTTATTTTCCATGTAACAAGTAGCCTTATTCTTGAACATTTGATGTAATCATTGACCAATGTACAAGTCAACTAAATAAGTTGTATATACACCTAGCGCGAGCGGAAAGTCAGTTCTTGTCAACTTTTCCTCCAGTTCTTGCTTAGTTTTCCTCCAGTTCTTGTCTAGTTTTCGTCTATTTCTTGTTAAAATCTCGCCAGTTCTTCTTAAGTCTTTTTCAGTTTCAATCACTGTGAAACTAATTTACATTTTTAAATTCAAATATTATATCATACATACTAATATTTCTCGTACGAACTTCTATTTCCTAATTCGCCTACTATTTCTCGTACGAAACTACTATTTTATAATTCAATTACTATTTCTCGTACAAAACTACTATTTTATAAATAAATTATTATTTCTTGTACGAAACTACTATTTTATAATTTACCGCGAATCATTCAGTTTACTTATTGCAAAATCTTGTATTTGTTTTATCAAATAAATTCTTGTTATACTCAAGTGCGTATTTCATTGGTCACACCCCTTGCAGGGACACAACAGTGATTTATTTACGGTAATATTTAGGTCTCGGTATTTTTTAAAATCTAGAATTGTTTTAAATATAATCCCTACATAATATTACTTTCGTTTTGTTATTACACTTATTTTTTAAATCGATGTTTAAATATCAAAATAAAAAAGATGTTTATGATCTATGGTATAATAAAACCGAAAAATATTGCTACATTACATTTACTCAAGTAACTATGAATTTAGAAATTAGAATTTTAAAAATATATTTAAAGGCATTAATACAAATTACTTTGCAAAGACAAGACTACTTCAGATTTACTAATTAGGTGTTAATTACTTTTAAAATATATCTGATATCACCTTTATCATATTGTTTACAGTTTTGTAATTGCGCTGCCATTCTTCACGAATTTAAATTATTTATAGAAATATTACTCAACAATTATCAATTTCAACTTTAATTTGTACGTTTAACGCCTGCGGAGCGGCATATATATAACCCGCAACATTACTTTTAGTTGAAGTCGGTGTATTTGGTTATTTGAAATCCGCGTATTTGATTATTTAAAGTACGTGTATTACGATTATTTGAATGTCGCGTATTTGGTTAATTAACGGCCGCGTAAAGTGTGTGTGTAAATTTTGGATAATGCATTTTTTAGTTTTGATAGGTAGCTATAATGGGCGATTTGTTAATTACGTTAATATTTAGGTCTCAGTATTTTATTAAATCTATAATTGTTTTAAATATAAACACTACATCATATTACTGTCGTTTTGTAAATTACACTCAATGTTTAAAACGATGATTAAGTAGACTATTACAATTATAATAAGATACATACATACTTACACACATACAAATATTCATTTATATATACACACATTAGAAGAAAAAAATATGTACGGTATTGGTATAGATAATATTTTTAGTTGTTTCCAATTACTTTATGGTTTCATGAAAAGAAACGTGACAAGTTTTCTTCTTTATAACAATGTATTGTAAATTGTAGTTCCTTGATGAAGGACTAGTTTACCTTTTACTTTGACTAGTTTACTTTAATATTAAGGTATCAGTATGCTGTTTACATCTAGAAACATTTTTAAAAAATTATCAATTTATTATATTAATTATCGTTTTTAACTACACTTTTATTCAACACGATGTTTAAATATTTATTACGTTAGTTATTTAAGTTTCAATATGTTGTTAAATCTGCATTTGTTTACAATAATAATTACTGTATCATATTTCCCATAGTTTTTGTAATTACACTTATTATTCAAAAAAATTTTCAAGTATACTATTTACAATTATAATAAGATACTTTACGATCTATGGTCTAATCAAACCTAATAATATTTCTGCATTACATTTATTTTAATAACGACAAAGTTAAACCGTAGCACTTTGAGAAATAATTTAAAGGTAGTAATGATAACTACCAAGTTTAGATATTTATAGAAATATTACTTCCCATTTATTTATGACCTTCAAGTTGTACGTTGAACGCCTACGGAGCGGCATAGCGATAACCCGCAACATTACGTTAGTTGAAGTCGGTGTATTTGGTTATTTGAAATGAGCGTATTTGGTTATTTAAAGTCCGTGTATTACGATCATTTGAAAGTCGCGTATTTGGTTAATTAACGGCAGCGTAAATTGTGTGTGTACAGTTTGGTTAGATGAAATTTGGTCATTTAAACGCAACCCCCCTAAACTGCTAAACAATATTGTAAGATATTTATTAACGTGGCCGTATGTATATTTTTATAATTATAATTTGGTTAAAATTTATTGTTATGAATAAAGTTTGGTGATTGAGCAGAATGTAGGAAATTTGCGTTTAATTGATTACTTCGTTTGTAAATTCTTTAAATTAAAGAATTTTTAAATAAATAAATGTAAAAAACTGTTTTAGAGTTGTGTTTAACGTTAAAAATGATTTTGGCCTTTACTTGTTACAATGGGTTACAAATAATTAGGTTAAGCCTATATTCTAATTGGCAACATCCTACTAGAATTCTGAACTTACTGGCCTCTAATTATAACCAACCTATTTATACTTAAATTTAATTGTCACACAAATATAATTGCAACACATGTTATTTGGCAGTAAGCCTAATGTTTGTCCCATTACCTCAGATACTGCTAAAGATACCATAGTGAAATTTTTACCAGTTATTTGATATAAAATAATTTGTTTAGGAGTAGATAACTACAGACTATATAACGAGGGTCTGCCTTTCCTTGCTGAATTCTTGTAATGGCTGTCGTCAGGGCTAAACCATCCGTCTATTAGCTAATCTTACAGTTTATTTAAAGAAATTTTAAGGAATACACAGTTATAGGCTAAGTGCTTCTACTATATGAATAGCAGCACTAGAAGAATTACTTAGCATTTTATTAAAAACAAAGTAGAGCGATTTGTCTGAAAAAACGTCTCAATTAATACATTTTATCTCGAGAGAGCCACGGGTTAAACGTATGGGAACCACTGGGGTCAAGATGTCTTCAGGGGTCACCTTTAAGAAAAATGGATATCAGTTTAGTACTGATTATTTATTCAAGGCTTCTACAATTTAGAATGTATTTTGTGTGTGTGTGTGTGTGTGTGTGTGTATGTATGTATGTGTGTGTGTGTGTGTGTGTGTGTGTGTGTGTGTGTGTGTGTGTGTGTGTGTGTGTGTGTGTGTGTGTGTGTGTGTGTGTGTGTGTCTGTGTGTGTGTGTGTGTGTGTGTGTGTGTGTGTGTGTGTGTGTGTGTATGTGTGTATGTGTGTGTGTGTGTGTGTGTGTGTGTGTGTGTGTGTGTGTGTCTGTGTGTGTGTGTGTGTGTGTGTGTGTGTGTGTGTGTGTGTGTGTGTGTGTTTATGTGTGTGTGTGTGTTGGTGTGTATATATGTGTGTGTGTGTGTGTGCGCGCGCGAACTTTCGCGCATGGGAACTTTTGTTGTTTTTTTTAAAAATTTAATTTCACGGGTCTCCGAGATCGTAATGTAATGGTAAAAGGGATGTGAAATGGTAAAGTTTGATATAATGTTCCAAATATTTGTTGTATGTTGTATGGAAATAAAAGTTTAGTTAAGATTATTAAAAAATATGATAATAAAGGGCATTAATTTAGGTATGTGGATGATGGATTATATGTTTCCACAAATAATGCTTTAAATTTAAATATAATAATTGATGATATAAATAAAATACATAATAAAATACAATTAACACACGAAATAGAAATCACAATGCAATAAATTTTTTAGATATAACAATTATAAAGAGAATAATAAATTTATCAATTAAATTTTTCAAATAATAGAAAACCCACACAAACTGATAAAATTATACCAAATTACTCAAACCATCCGTATAATTAAAAAGTGGCATGTTTTTATAACTTATTATATAGAATGAATAAAGATCCATTAAATCAAAACAATAGAACTAGGGAATTAAACATTATATATCAAATTGCAGTGAATATAGAAGGGAAACAATTAATAAACTAAATAATAATGTGCTTCAAAAATTGGGAAATAATATTAGTAAAATTGAGAATGCAACATATAAAAATAAAAAAATAATTTGGTCCAAATTCTTATTTACGGGGTTTGAAGTTACACCTATTGTTAAGTTATTTAAAAATACTAATATCAAGATGGTTTATTATACAAATAATAAAATAAACAAGTTTGTAAAGACAGATGTTGAATCTAAATATTTTAATATAAATGGATTTTAGTGTATAAAATATAATGATTGCCAAAAATATTATGTAGAACCAACTAAAACGAAAATAAAAGAGCGATACAAAGAGCATTTGAATGCATTCAAATGCATTTCATTTGAAATTTATAAGTCTAATCTTGCGGCACATTGTACTAAATAATCATGAGTTCCCAAAAATAGAGAATATAACGCTAATTAAACACGTGGAGAAGGGATTAAAAATGAATATCTTGAAAAATATGGAAATATACAGACATAGAATTACAGATAGACTCATTCATGAACAAGTACAAACAAAATCTAAGCACAAACAATCTTTAGCATATTTAATGATATTCTGGAAATGAAATAGTAATTGAATAAGAAACCAAAACAAAATCTTAAAATTTAGACATTTTACTAAACCAACAATAATTCATAACAATAAACACGTAAAACGAAATCAAATATCAATCACAAAACAGATAGGCCTATATCGCAAAACATAACAAAAATCTCACATTTTTGAAAAAAACAAAAATTGAACACCGTTTTAGAATACACATAATAAACAATCAATTATAAGTTAAAGCAGACAATTATGGTGTCTACATAATTATGGAAAATCAAAAATTCTAGCAAAATTAATTTGAATTTGTATAATTTTTTGTTTCTAATTTCTTGCATTTTCAAACTGATATTGAATTTAATTTCTACAACATATTTAGTTATTCATAAAACTACCTTGCAGTCTTAACACAGTAAACCTTCTTGCCTACACGTTTGATGCTTTTACTAACAGAAAATTTTGTCTACTAACAAATCATGCTTGACACCTGGGGTCATGGATCAACTTATATTAAGGGACAAGGAGGGGTATTGTCTTACAAATGCATTGTTAGTGAATGGCATGAAAGCTCTTCTTCTGCTGTCTACTCGAAACTGAAAAGGCATGGAATGAAATTAGTGCTTCCGTTAGGGCTAAGCTGCGACCCTGGGGATGTGCCACTGCCTCACATGGAACATAACTGTGAAGCAGAATGCGTTAGTATATATAACATTTTTTTTATTATGGTTAGAGCTAGGAAGTCAGAACGGACTGCGGCCGTCTGTTTGTATCGTGGGTTTGTATTATGTTGTATGTGCTTAAGCCTGTTTGTAGAACAAGAGATGTTGTTTGGTGAAAGGCACTTTCAAGCCAGTTTGAAGCAGTGTTAATCTTGTACATCTAGGGGCTTTCGTGATTATTCGCAATATCTAGTTTTAGAATAACTGATGTCTGCGTGTGCGTAAGTTGTATGCAAGGCCCTAGAGGGGGGAAGCGTAGATGAGTAAGCTGCTAAACATAAATTCGTATATAGTAGGGGTCTCCCGTAGTGAAAGTGGGCTTGTTCTGTTAAGCATAGGATATTTTTGTGTTAATCTAATTGTTGCTTTTTTAACGTGTTGGTAGTGTGAGTGCTCCAAGTCAGGCCTCTGTTGAGTATGACTCCCAGATATTTGACCTGGTTCCCCCAGTGAAATCCTCGCCTAATAGTTCTAGTGGTGTGTTAAGTTGGAGAGAAGCTGAGCCTGGCACTTGGCCACGTCCTTTTTAACTATCCAGTAGCTCAGCCATGATACTAGTACTGTAAGGTGGTCCTATAATTTGAGTGTATTAGATGTGGTTCCCATGACTGAGCAGATACCGCTGTATCATCTGAAAAAATGACCATTTATGTGTTAAGTGACGTTGGTATGTCGTTGATGTAGATGTTAAACAATACGGGCCTGATAATTGAGCCCTGAGACACTCCGGCCCGTATAGTCCGTAGTGAAAATTGAGCTTGGTTTACATCAAACCTATACTTACAGTTGGACAGGTATGAGCTATCTATGTGTATAAGCCCGTCTGGAAAGCCATAGTGTCGTAGTTTCACTAAGAGCCCGTTGTGCCAGACCCAGACAAAGGTCACTTAAATGTCCAGGTAGACTAATCCTGTCGAGCAGTAATTGTTGAAACCCTAGTTTGCACGCTCCACCACTCTCATCAGCTGATGCGTGGCCCATTGTTTTTTCCTAAGACCAAATTGCTCTGGCCTCAGTATGTTGTGTGTGTGGATATGCTTATTGATACGTTTAAGCAGGATATTTTCAAAATCCTTGTCCATCCTATTCAACAAACTTAAACTTAAATTCGAGTATCAACACTTTTTGACCCGAAAGTAGGTAGATTGCAGGGATTTTGGCCGCTGCCCCGGCAGTGTTTGTGTTTGTAATGACTTGGTCGTTCTTGAGTGATGACATTTTGTGGAGCTCTGTGAGCCTCCGCTGTGGCTACAGCGCCGGCGGTCTTCACATGGTCCACGGTCTTGCGTTTTCCTGGGTTTCAGTCCCGGAGTGGGACAGCCGAATCTGCTTCTTCCTCTCCTTCCTTACGACGGTCCAATATCTGCCATCATTGTAGGCGGATTCAGCAGCAGAACCCTCCGTCATAGTGTAATCAGTGCTTAGGTCTGATTTGGAGTAGGTGTGAACAGGAGTAGCTGGTCTAGAAGGTTCCTTTGGTAAGACTTCGAATACGAAAACTCATTACTGATTAGCGCTTTGTTGATTAGCGCTAATTTATTAGCCCAATGTCAGAACAAACTTTGACTACTCCAAAGGATAAATAATTATTTTAACGAATATTTATATAAAAAATATTAGCTCTAAGTTATACTCTGTAGGCAAAATATAAAATTTGTAATAGATAACCTTTGTTGAATGTAGCGGTCCACGATCAGTTTTTCCCCGACCAATAAATGTCCAGAAAATCCAACCAAGTACTCAGTTCTTCCCAAAGAGACTACCCTTTTACCGGAGGTCCAGGGAATCCTTCTTTAGGTCGTGCTAAGCAATTCTGCTCCAGTTTGCCGCTAATGCTTCGGCCACAAAGGCGTCCTCTGGCTGTAATAGTGAAACTGATCGGTCAAGTTTAAACTACAGAAAGTAATAAAATTTTGTCAATTACTAACTGACCCAGCGAACTTCGTACCACTTAAAAGTAAAGAAATGGTTTGTTAACATTAGTTGAACCTAAATTAGTGTTTTATTAAGATAACAATAGCTGATCTTATAGTAGTCGTTCGAGAAACGTGTGACAATAATAGAACTTGCTTAAATGTTATTTATTGAAATGCACTCGGGTATACAATATTATTGGTTTTTCTTTCTGGCGTGTACACAAACAAAATCAGGTTTTCTGACACGTGAGCAATCCACATGCAGCTGTTAATGTGAAAAGTATGTATTTCTAAAATTCAGTTCAAATAATTTTAATTTGTTGAGTGTTATTTAGCAACCAAAATTTGGAATGGATTCAATGAAATGTCTTAAGAAAAAGCTGTGTTGGTAACTAAAAAGTGTATATGTTATCTCGTTGGGAAACTGTTTTGCTAAAAACCTAGCACCGTTTAATAGGTTAATATTTTTCTGCTGAAAATAATTGGTTTTAGCGCTCAAGTGTCACCCTCTTGGGCAACGCCCCTAAGACCTACTTACTTCAGACACCTTACCAGGAAAGTACTCAACAATTTCCCAAAGTTGCATGGCGATCGGATTAGTGTTTTAGTAGTGCATAAGGCTGATACATACATATAAACATTCATTTATATATCAGATATAACTCTCCTGGTAGGACGAACTAAAAAGATTAAAATAAATCATACTTCTTAAGAAAGGAGTATTTTCGTTGAATTTCTTTTAAGTGTAACTGAGTTGGAGAAAATGTACTAAATTGTTATTTTGTTCAAAACAGTTGTCAACCAGAATTTGTTAAAATGGCAATTAAAAAATGTCGCCTTTTCAACATGCAATTCTGATTAATTGATTCCGAATCAAATTTTTGTTGGCTTGATAGAATTGATTAATGTTTTTATAGGCTACAACATTTTCTCGAATGTAACATAACTCGATATATTAAACCTTTTATTACAAATTGGATTTTAAATTATGATCATATAGGGCAAATTGAAGTGTTAGCTTATAATACAACCAAGCTGTGTTGTCAAATTCACTTCAATGTAATGTCTAGAGTAAACATACTAATGGAAAAAAGTCGAGGCGGCCACAACCAACTAGAGTACCAAACTCGTATCACTACTATCTAGATTTTTGACTGCAAGGCATTCGGGCCGTCACCTGTGTTTATTCGACAAGAGCATTTACATTATCGTTTCATATTCGAGTTAAGAAGTGTGTTTGCATCTTGGCTGAAGGTTTTCAAATTAACAGTTTGTGTCAAGTGTAAATAGTTTACAATAATTGGGACAGTTACAGGATTTTCATTATTGTTTTCTATTCAGGCAAATATTTTACATTAACCCCATAGGAAGAAATATTTAAATTTTACAAGTACCTTTGTCTTGCTAAAATCGAACAAGGAAGACAGCTTGTAGTTTTGCCGAAACATGTATGTATAGAGAACTATATCCTGTTGTGAGTTTAGGGTTTTTATAATATTACTTATAAATAGATTATAACGATGCTATAAGAAAGATAATGTATTTCTCAGGCGATATTTTATATTAATTTTATATTTCTACTGATTATTAAACCCTTGAAGCATTTACCTTATATATGTACGCAAAAGTAATTTTGTAGAATTGTAGTGGCATTTGTATTTCATTGATTGTAATACACAGACACACACAAACTTACAGATACACAGGCACACAGAGACACAGATACATACAGTTACCACAGTCACACACACAGCAAGTCAGCTGACCTATTATAGGTAATACTATTTTTTTGTGGTATAAGAAAATTTAGTTTATTACCTGTTTTATTCCTTAGGTACAGTTTTTTAAAGTAACAAAAGCAAAAAACCTCATATTATAGCCAAGATTTGCACAATGTCAAAGTGTTACCTTTGTTGTTACATTGGCTACTGTTATAGGTTACATATGTGTGAAATGGTTAAATGATAATTGGCTATGATTGTTTTAGGTAAGAAACTTTATGAATTAAAGTTTTGGGAAACCTGCAGTGCAATAACATTGTGTTACAAAATGTATTTGGTTTTGAAGGGCCATTTTGTTTGAAAAGAACTATTAAACACCAATGCAGGACATTTCTCGAAAATCATATTTAAAAAAGTGTATAAAAATTATGAAAAATAAACACAAACCTAAAACTATGTAGCCTAATGTAGGCCTAGATATAAAACGGAGAAGAACAATACAGTGGGTTTTATTTGAAATGTTTATATAATGTGTTTTATGTTGGATTTATTTGTGTGTAATATCTAGGAAACGAATGGAATATTGATATCTTGCTATTGTGTAATTTGGGGTATTTTAACGGGAAAATTTGTTTTTTTTTTTTTTTTTTTTTTTTTATTAAAACTGGTCATTTCTGACCAACCATTAATTTACATTTGATAATTAGATTTTAGCTTTTATTACAAAGAATCCATTGATTTCTATTGTATCTTGTTTGATGTTGGAAGCCAACCGGCGTGAGGAAGAGTATTGTTGTCACTCTTGTCGTTCAACGAGTTCAAATGGTTTTGTCCTTTTGAGTCGTCTTGTCAGGTGGTTGTTGTCGAGAAGTCTCAGTGCCTCAGGATTTTCGTGTTGAGTGAGCCGATTTACGTGTTTGATGGCGTTCTGTTTTATGACTTCCTCGACCATGGGTACACCAAGATCGCAATGCAAGTCACTGTTACGCACATACCAAGGAGCGTTGGCGATGTTTCTTAGTACTTTGTTCTGGAAGCGTTGTATCCCTTGTATGTGACATTTGCTGGCACAGCCCCAAAGCTGTATACCATACGTCCAAACCGGTTTGAGGATTTGGTTATATACCAATAGCTTGTTGTATATTGATACCCGTGAATTTCGACCGAGTAGCCAATACATTTGCCTGTAGCGAGTCTGAAGTTCTGTGAGTTTTATTTTGACATGCTCGACCCATTTGGCTTTTGCATCAAGATTCATGCCGAGATATTTAGCTGAATCATGATATGGGATAACACTTCCATTCATTTCGAGCCTCTGAGGGTTTGGGATCCTCTTGTTTGTAAAGTTCACATGGACTGCCTTCTGGTCGTTGAGTTTGATGCGCCATTTCTTGGTCCAAGCCTCAACTGAATCGTTTGATCTTTGTAAGCGTGTTGTCGATTCTTGAACGGTTTTCGCTGTCGCTGCGTTTGCTGTGTCGTCTGCGAAAGTGGCCGTGATGACGTTGGCTGTTTGCGGAAGATCACTGGTGTACAGCAAGTACAGGATTGGTCCCAATACGCTGCCTTGTGGGACTCCAGCTTGTATTTCCTTGAAGTCAGAATACATAGATTCGTGGTTTACTCGAAACAGTCTGTTCGATATGTACGATTTCAGTAGATTCACAAACTGGGCTGGCAGAAACATGTTGAGTTTGTGAATCAAGCCTTCATGCCAAACTTTATCGAAGGCTTGTGAAACATCCAGGAAGACAATCGAGCAGACCTCCTCACCTTCCAGTGCTTTTTCAATGATGTCAATTAGTCGATGCACCTGTTCCGCCGTAGAGTGTCCTCGCCTGAATCCAAATTGATGGTCGGGCAATAAGTTCTTTTCCACGATGATAGGTTTAAGCCTGTTGAGAAGCAGCTTTTCAAAGTGTTTTGACATTATGGGTAGAAGTGATATCGGCCTGTACGACTTGACCTCTGTTGCTGTTTTGCCGGGTTTCAGGATCATGATCATCTCCGCCACTTTCCATGTTGCAGGGACGTGCATAAGTCTAAGGGACGCATTAATTAATACATTTTTAGTCCTTTTGTTGTCAGTTTTTTCAGCACTAGTCCTGTGATTAAATCGTATCCTGGTGCTTTCTTCGGGTTCAAGTTGTATTTTAGTTCTCGTTTAAGCTCTTTTAATGTCACTTTTTTAATAATTTTAGACTGATTATTAGTGTTTAGGTGAAGTTCTTCTTCATTCGTGGCTTCATTCGGCTTGAAGATGTTTTCAAGATGATCTCCATACGTGTTAGCTTTTTCTTGGTCCGATCTTGCCCATTCATTGTTCTCTTTCAGGATGGGTGGTACATGATGGATTTTCCTTTTCAGTCTTCTCGTTGTTTTCCAGAGGGAATAGTTAGTGTTTTTGTCTGCAGACAGATTCTCGAGGAAGGAGTTTGCAGAGTCTTCTCTCAGTTGGTGGATCAATCTTTTGATTTGTTGGGATTCTCTATTGAGATGATTTTTAACGACGGGATCTCTTGTACGCTGCCATTTTTGCCTGGTTCTTCTTTTGTTCTTTACTAGGTTTCTTACTTCCATAGGGTAGTTGTATCCAGGTGTTTTATGAGTAATTGTTCTAGTGTTATCCCACACTGCTTGTTGAATAAGACTGGTAAATTTTGTCACCGCCTCGTCAAGATGATCCCCAGTAGACAGGTCAATGTCGAGGGTAATTCCCTGATCCAGTTGTAATTTAAAACTTTCCCAATCCGTAGTTTTATTGCATAAAGTCGGTTTCGCTGGCTTTTTGATGATAGTTTTGCTCAATGTCATGATGATCGATGAGTGATCCGAGTCCAAGTCATAGCTGTCCTCCAAGGTAATGAAATTTGCCGCAAATTTTCTGGTTATGAAAAAATCCAGAAGTCTGGGGTCTTGTTTCTGTCTGTAGGCCAGTAGGTCGGTTTCCCAGTTGAATGTACTTTACATCCAGTTTTTTCTATTGCATTTTTAAGTTCTCTCCCTTTTGTATTATCCAATCGGGAACCCCATAGGGAATGTTTGGCGTTAAAATCGCCTCCAAGGACGAATCTCTCTCCTAGATGTCGGATTATCATTGTGTAATCGTCTTCTTTTAGGTTATGTTTCGGGGGGAAGTAGACTGCTCCCACTTTGAAGTTTTGTTTCATTGACGAAATGCTTAATACAGTCAACTGAGCTTCCTCTTTTCGAATGTTGAGATCCTCATTGTACTTCAGGTTGTTTTTGATGAAGATTGCACTTCCTCCATGTGCCCGATTGTCTGGGTGAGTGGTATGGTGGGTATTATATCCATTTATTTTAATGTATTGTTGGTTAGAGAGATGAGTCTCTGAGATGAAACAGATGTCAATTTTATTTTCGTAAAGGTAAAGTGAGAATTCTTCTTTGCTGTTTAGAATGCCGTTTGCATTCCAGGTACCAATACGTATGTTTGTATGATCCATACTTATTTTTTGGATTGGTTTTTATTGGTTGGAATCTTACTCCCGAGGGCATCTAATTTGTTTGATAGCGTTCTGTTTGATCTGTCTAAGGTCTCAAACTTCTGCATCATGCTTTTCATCATACTCAGCACCTCATTGCTGTTGGTGTTTTGATTAGTAGTGATGTTTTGCTAATTTGTACTTTGTCTGTTGCTGCTCAGTGCTTGGGCATAAGTCAGGTTTTTGGCAGTTCTTGGGTCTGTCAGTTTCTGTTTCCTTGCCGCGTTTCCTGCTTTTTCAGTGTGTACTGGTTTTTTGATGAGCTTTTCACGCATTTGTTGGAGTTTGATTGGTACTTCACATCCCCTGTAGTTGGCCGGGTGGTTACTTCCACAGTTAGCACATTTGGCTTCTACATTTCTAGGTTTCGTACAATCTATAGTAGGGTGCCTGCCTGCACATTTAACACATCTGTGAGTTTTGTTACAGAAGTTTTGTGTGTGCCCGAACCCTTGGCATCTCTTGCACTGAGGAATCATTTTATTTATTTTCAACGCTTCAATTGAGATCTTCATGTTACAGATGTATCTGATTTCATAAATCCTTTTCATTTCAGTTCTGGGACTAAAAGTTAGCATGAAGAGAGGAAGTTTTTTATATTGCTTCTCACCTTCTTCATCTCTAGTGACCCTAAATTTATGGGAAAATTTGTAGTTAAAAAATCTAAAGTAAAACATTTAATACCAACGTTATAGATGATATCTTATTACAAACAGAAAAACCTTTGTCTGCAGAAGTACTTTAACACCTATACCGTTACACCGGTCTCACAGGCACTGAGGGAAATTTATTTATATAATTTTGTACTCTGGGTGCTTGGCAGTGCTGACTTTTACAATAGCTGCCTTATTCCCCTTTCTTTTTCACATGGTAAATTTTCGTTTAGTTTGGTTTGAGCCTCTGACCTTGACATGTCATTTGTCAAAATCCTACCGGCCTGTGAGACCGTGTGTTTCTGTTGCTGTATTTCGCTTAGTGGTCTGAGGTACCAGATGTTTTGGTGGTATGGGTATGTTTTAGGGGTATGAGGCCGGTGTTTCGGCTGATGTATTCTGTATTTTATTTCCTTTTACTATTTATTGTTGCTATTAAAGGGGTAAAAATGCTCGCCAGAATGTTTGCGCAAAGGATCCCGACTTTAGCGACATAATTCGTGGACTGACAAACTATGACTGTGATGTTATTGATGATCAAAGTAGTAGTGGAGGATACGACTCGGACGCTGATCCCGATTTTGTGTTGTCTGGACAGGACGTAGTGATAGTGATCCGGGTAAATTGGATGATGATGAAAACCTTATTTCACGGGAAGTCCATGAAAATGATTTACTAGATAGTGGACGTGACGACTTGCCTGAATATTTCAAAGAAAGAAGGAAAAAACGGAACATGGTCCTCCCAATGATTGGATAAGCAAGCCTACTACAAATTTAGCAAGAACCTCAGCACGCAATATTATTCGCACTGGCTTACCAGGAATAAGAGGCGATTAGGTACAAACCCTTTAAAAATAGATGTATGGAAGTATGGAGGCTTTTGTTTGAAGACGAAATTAAGCCGATAATAGTAGAGAATCCTAATGTAAAGCTCCAAAACATACGGTCACAGCTCAGTGATAAAACAAACAAAAGAAATTAAAGGGAATCTTGCATTGAAGAGGTTAACGCTCTTATAGGTCAGTTTGTTTTATCATCGGTGTTAAGATCTAATGATGAAAAGATTTAGTAACTGTTTACCAGAGACTCTTGCAGTCGCACAATATTTTCTGCTGCAATATCTGAAAAGCATTATGAAATCCTCACGTCTTGCCTGAGATCTGATGATTGCAACACAATTGAGGAAAGAAGAAAAGATGTCAAGGCTGCACCGATTTCACAATTTTTTATAAATTTATATCAAACTATCAAGATGTATACTATCTACTTCGCAACGACAGTAGGTGAAATATTTGCTAAAAGAAAAGTTCAAATTTATATTAGTTATAAATATATTTCATTTTGTGAAAAGTAAATGCTAATTACATAATAAAACATTTTAGACATATCTGTCTGTTATTTCACTTTAAATATTCAATGTAAACGAACTGGGTAAAATAGAGGTCTCTGAGACCTGGTCTTTCCGTTAGTGTTATAAAAATGATGTTTCTGTATAAGTGTTAAAATAGTTAACAGCAAAGGGAACGTCCCATAGTGTAATACAAAGTTGTAGGTGAAATCAATTAATGTTGCTATTGCATTTGCGGACTAATAGTGAGCCAAGCAGAAGATGAATTGGGTAAGGCTCCTCGAATCCCTCCGAAGCCCCCAGAACTCCCTCGCATAGTGCACTGCGCTAAGGTGAGCTGATGGGTTGCTTATGTTTGCTGTAATGTACGAATAGTTGGGTATTTGGTTGCATTGTGTTCTGATTTGTAAAGATTTTTAAATAGAAAGCAGTACAGATGTTGGTGTGGATGAGACTAATAAGAGGAAACAAGCAGAGTTAAAATAATCCAATCGTCCTGGTATATAATCTGGCATAATGAAATCCATTTACACAAGGTTTATGCTATTAGTAAATATAAAATAAGTTGGACTACCTATACGCAAAGATAAAATTACATTTCTTATAGCAGAAAACCTATATTCCAGGAACAATGAATGTTTCGTGAAAACAATAATGTAACCCCAACACATGCTACCACGCAACTATACTTCAGTCCTTGCTAATATGTTTACAACAAAATATTCTTGAATTTTGTAATCCATTACGTTCGGTGATGGACAAAATCACAAGATATTATATAATATTTTTACACTAAACAATTTTATATTATTTACCGAAATTAATTTAAAAATATCTATCTAAAAGCATTCACAGTGAATATTTTACTCCAATATTTCGTATAGATACTTTTTTTGCCTCCATAATATTTAATTAACGATTGTTGTAAACTGCACTTTCCCAGCCACAAACCAATAAGGCTTTTACTTAATGTACGAGGCATGTTCTACAAAATGTTTAAGGAATTTGTTATGTTTAAATGGTCCATTTATTGTTACTTTGATACTCTACTGTGTGGTTTACAATAGTGCAATAGGCATCCTTTTATGCAGTACTAATATGCATCATGGAATTTCTAACCCATTTAAGTGTTTTTATGATATGAGTCCTTCTCCGTGAGTAGGTCGGAAATCTCCTTTCTTTAAAACATGTTTTAAATTATCTTCTTATTAACTTATACATACTTTTTAGAATAACTTGATTCAAAACTTAAATAATGAATTATTACTATTTTCATGTATACGAGGCTAGGGTGGAGGGGAATCCTAATTAGCTAGAAGCTTTAATGTATGTAAAAACGTATTTAATTCCCTTTGCGGATACATTTTATAGAGACTCGGCACAAATTACACTGAATAATCATTCCAAGAGTATATAGTTCTAAGCTTCACATATAACAAGGCGCACACTAACTATCATGAAGGCCTTTGCCATGTTACTAACTACATGACTTTCACACCTGCCATAAACAGTGAATATTATGAAATTACTTGTAGCCTATATTTTTCAGATCCAGCCCAGGAACCCGGCAGATAATAAGGTTGGACTCTGCGACTTGGATAACCGCCATCTTTCTTTGTGGACTCCATGGGATGAGTCGATAAGGCTGTAAGTTATGTTACTACCTATCTATTTACCTTCATACAGCATGACACGGGTTCCTTCGTCTAAACCAACATGTCGAATCTGTGATCTGATACTTGTAAACATCTTCAGTGATAGTGATGTTTAGGCTAAATTTCCCTGAGGTTTGAGCCAACACGCTTCAATTGTTATGTCACTCAATATAAAATATTAGGACTTTATAAACCAAAGTGGTTATTGTAAAAATATTGCGTATAATTTCAATACATACAATAATTATGAATTACGACGGCCCGAAAATACACGAGAAGAGAGAAGGGTGATTTAGAGATCCTTGCTAAGGGTTGTATCATTGAATGTTGCGAGTTTGCTGATTTTATTTCTAATTAATTTGTGCAACTGGTATAAGCTACGTAGGCTATAGTATTGTTTGTGTTGTTCCTATAAATCGTGTTTTAAAAACAATTTGGTTATTGGGCATAGTAGCTGTTACGTAAATGGTTGGCTAGATCAAATTACGTATCTGTAAGATGTTGTACAGTAATTTCAGTTTATATAGTTCTCCTCTAAATGAGGACCTTTAGAGACACAATAAATGAAAGAGTGAACAGATATTGCACATACCTTACTGGGCGAAGTCCCGGCACTTGTTCTTCCTGTTGTATGACGGAAAGTTGTTCGGGTGCACCCTTTCACGCACTTATCCCTTACCTAACTAACACTAAGAAAAAAGTATATAATTCAAAATAGTCACTGTTATAGGCTATTAAATGTCTTCGTCACACGACGGGAGAAACGAAAGAAAACTGCGTCACGTATAGTAATTGAATCATCCTAGGATTCAAAGAAGAATACAATATAAGCTACCCCAGCATGAGAAAAAAAAACAATAATTAACAATGAACAAAATGATAGTTCTTTACAAAAAACAAATATACACTAATAAAAATGAAAATTACTTCGTCTGGATACACGAGGAAAAATAATAAGTTTATTCTGCACTAGTGGGCCGAATATAAGAAAACCTTATGAGAAGGTCGAGTTATAAGTCCTTGCTGTGTCTTGAGCTGAACAACTCGCACCACACCGCCCGTGCCAGGGAACAATTGTGTCACTCTTGCCAATGGCCAAGAGAGACGGAGTAGGTTGATGCACTAGCACTAGGTCGCCCACACGCAGGTTGTCTTTCGTTTCCGTCCATTTGGTCTGCTGCTGTAGAGTGTGAAGATATTCCTGCTGCCACCTTTTCCACACTCGTTGGTGAAAAGCATGGACGAGGTGCCAATGCTTAAGTCGATTAGTAGGAACTTCAGTCAGATTTCTTCCTGGTACGGCGACGAGTGGAGCTCCAATTAAAAAGTGTCCTGGGATCAGAGCAGTGAGATCGGACGGATCGTTAGACAAAGACGTGAGTGGCCGAGAGTTGAGGATTGACTCGACTTTCCCATAGCCCTCCTTGATGAGGTGCAGCAGGAGGATTGAAGTGGAAATTAACTCTACTTTGAAATGAAAATTCACAAACGAGATCTTGTCCTGAGGTCCTGGGTAGAGATCGCAGAACATTGTTAGCTCCCACAAAGTTTGTTCCGCAGTCGGAATAGATGTGTTGACAAAGACCTCGTCTAGACACAAATCGAGTCAATGCTGCGATGAACGCTTTCGTCGAGAGATAAGTGACCACCTCAATGTGAACAGCCTTGGTGACAAGGCAAGCCAAGACACAGATGTATGTCTTGATGGTTCAAATAGAGCGTAGATTATGTACTTTCAGAGTGAAAGGACCAGCAAGGACAAAGGTTGGCCGATAAGAAGTCCCTCTCTGAAGCATTTACAATGGTTTTAAATTATACTTAATTTAAAGAAAAGTACGTAACAGTAGCAGAAGTATTTTACAAATGATTCCTTGTTTCGTAGTTTATTGCATTACACGACTTTTTTAAAAGGACGTTGAATTGTTTGTAATTCAGGAAAAGGATTTCAGAACTAATATTTCATTCATTTTAATACTGACAAGCTTTTTTTATTCTTTCCCAATTAAAAGCAAATAATCTATTTAAATCTTGGAACAAGCAATTCCTCATTTCCACGGCCAATGCAAAGAATTCTCTTAACTGACATTGCGTCGTCCGGCCTCGTCCAAACAAATTCCACTTCTCTATTCCAAACGTTAATATCACCAACAATCAGCTATTTTTTGTCGCCAGAGTTATGTTAGTTTAAGGTTATCTTTTCGACTCACAAATAATTGTAAATAATTTAACGTGTGTGAAATGTCTGTTTGTTGTACTATAACGTGGAATTATTCAGTAATGTCGATGTTTAAGTCAGTAAATTTTATCTTTCGTTATTCATCTAGATTACTACCTGGTAGGTAAATGTACAGTTAAAAGAATCTAAAGTTAACATACGTTCTTCAAAACTAACATGTATGTCTTAGTAAGACCAAAATTAGATAATGAATTGAACTGCTTTTCATAAACTTTTTGTTAAGCGGAGTTCTTTTATTTAGAAATAATCATAGATTCTTTAACAATATACGTAGCCTAGAAATTTAGTATCAATTGCATGATTGTTGTTTATTAATAACTCAAATCAAAATTCTTTTTATTCTAAACTTTTAAACATAGTTTGCAATGGTAGCAACTTAAAGCAAGTTTGGTGTATTTTTCAATTAAAGGGGAAAAAGGTCTCTAAAATAAGAATTTACTTTTCTATTTATTCTTTTGTACATTTAGATTTCAAAACAATCTTCTTGAAAAGAAAATATTAAATATGCCATTTTTCAAATATGAAATAACTATATTTTCTGGGTTCTAGGTTTATAAAACTAATACATATGAAATAATTTATCTATATCGTAAATCTATTACGTTTATATATTCTTGCATATTTATGAAAGATATTAGCACCCCATAGTTGCTTATACACGGCATTGCTGTATTGACTAACTCTTTCCTTCGCGGGGAGGTTTATTTTCCTGACTACATGGCTGTTATAGAATACACCCGACGATGATAATATTAACGATGCAAAATCATTTATGAATCGAAAATATAGGCATTGTAACAATACTGCGCATGGGATAGGCCTTTACTGTACTGGGTGTCAATGAATTACTATGATATAGCCTACGTGTTTAGTCTTCCACATGTGTGTCTGGGTCTTTTAAAAACGTTTTAGTTCTATAAAACTGATCAACGCATCATATTCAAATTTAGTTTTTTCACAACTTGTTTTTAAAAAAGTTTAGAGCATTTGTTATGAAAAATATCAGGAATTTCATAATGGTAGTCGTACAAAGATAGAGAACTGCTCGAACTGTTGCCGTAGGCTGCTTTAGCTGTAAGCAAAGATCCTCTCTAACTGTAGCTAAAGAAATGCTCTGACTGTAATTAGAGAACTACATGAACAGTAGCCAGAGAACTGCTCAAACTCTACTCAGAGAACTGAATGATGTGTAGCTAGAGACCTTCTAAACCTGTAGAAAGAACTTTGCTGACACTGTAGGCAGGGAACTGCTGGAATTGTAGGTAGAGAACATCTTAAACTGTATCCATAGAATCGCGCAATCTGTTTAGAGATCTTCTCTAACTGTAGCCAAAAACTGCTCGGAATGTAGCCAGAGAACTGATCGAGCTGCAGCCAGATATTTGTCCAAACTGTAGGCAGGGAACTGCTGGAACTGTAGGTAGAGATCTGTTTTAACTATAGCCAGATATTTGCTCAAACTGATGACAGACAACCGCTCGAACTGCAGCCAATAGCTGCTCGAACTCTAGGCAGACAACTGTTTAAACTGGTAACCGAGTACTGCTCGAACTCAAGCCTGAGAAATCCTCAAATTGTAGATAGTGAACAGCTCGAAGCGTAGTCATCCAACTCCTCGAAATGTAGCCTGAGAATTCTGTGAATTGTAGACATAGAGGTCGGCAAACTGTAGCCGGAGAGCTTCTCGAATTGTAGTCAGAAAACTACTCGAACTGTAGTCTGAGAACTCCTTGGGCTGTAGTCAAAGAACTCATCGAAATGTAGTTAGAGAACTCCTTGAACTGTAGTCAGAGAACTCCTCAAACTGTTGCCTGAGAACTCCTCGAACTGTAGTCATAGAACTCCTAGAACTGTTGCCTGAGAACTCCTCGTACTGTAGCCAGAGAACTCCTCGAACTCCAGCCGGAGAACTACTGGAATTGTACTCTGAAAACTCCTTGATCTGTAGTCAGAGTACTCTTTGAAATGTAACCAGTGAACTCCTCGAACTGTAGTCAGAGAACTGTTATAACTTTAGCCAGAGTAATTTTATTAGTTAGTTACTAGTTGTTATTAGTTTATAAGTTATTTTAAAATGATTGTGCCACCGTCTATCTGTTTAAAGGAACAAAAAAGACCATACTTAAGGTTATATTTAGTCCATAACCCCACCCAATTGTTACACACCGGATCACTTTCGTTGTATAAAAGTACTATTTAAACTCTTGGTGTAACTAATATTATTTTATCAATACTTTTAGTGCAAAGCTAAGGACTTGGCCAACATGAGGTGACATCGAAGCGTCTCCGGCTCCATGCCGGTTTTAGGATGCAATTTGAGCGAGTCTAAGAGTTATGATCTCAGGCCATATTGTATTGAAGAAAAAACCTGTCTGAAATGATTTACAACAACAGACATTCAAACAGAATGTGTTGCCTCTAAATTAGATAATTCTGATATCATTCCTTTATAATTCATGGGAATAATAATAGATAAACCTGTAGCCCCAGTCATTGTTACTTTACTTCCTTGTATCGAAATCACTGTGGTTTATCATTCTCTCGATGTATTTATTGTGGTTTTTTATGGTTCCAAGGTGTCCCGAAGTGTTAAAGGTGTTGTAAATCGCTTGTATTGATTTCATGGTTGTAGTCTTTTTGTTGCTTAGGTGTAATAATCTCTGAGACTTCAAAGATAGCTTCACTCCTATATAGGGGCTGGCACCCTAGGGATCACATTATTCCTAGTGGAGGGCTGAGACCCCGAAGATCACAACAATCGTAGTTAGAGGCTGAGACCCCATTGATTGCGACCCACCTAGATAGGTGCTAGGAACTGATATCTCAACCAACATAGATAGAGGGTGAGACCTCTGGGATCACAATACTCCTAGGTAGGTTCTGAGAACTTAGAGATAACGATCCTCCTAGAGAGGGGCAGAGGTCTCAGGGATCGTGACCCTCCTAGGAATGGGGTGAGACCTCAGACATCCATCCTAAAAAGGAGTTAAGACTTCAGAGTCTCCTTTTTGGGGGCTAAGACCTCAGAGATGGCCACCCACTTAGTGGGGGGGAGGTTATACTAAGACCCGGAGATAAAGGCTTCTCTGACAAAAGGCTTCATGATAGTTAGTGTGTGCCTTGTTATAATTGAAGCTTAGAACTATTTACTCTTGGAATGATTATTCAGTGTAATTTGTGCCGAGTCTCTATAAAATGTATCCGCAAAGGGAATTAAATACGTTTTTACATACATTAAAGCTTCTAGCTAATTAGGATTCCCCTCCACCCTAGCCTCGTATACATGAAAATAGTAATAATTCATTATTTAAGTTTTGAATCAAGTTATTCTAATAAGTATGTATAAGTTAATAAGCAGATAATTTAAAACATGTTTTAAAGAAATGAGATTTCCGACCGACTCACGGAGAAGGACTCATATCATAAAAACACTTAAATGGGTTAGAAATTCCATGATGCATATTAGTACTGCATAAAAGGATGCCTATTGCACTATTGTAAACCACACAGTAGAGTATCAAAGTAACAATAAATGGACCATTTAAACATAACAAATTCCTTAAACATTTTGTAGAACATGCCTCGTACATTAAGTAAAAGCCTTATTGGTTTGTGGCTGGGAAAGTGCAGTTTACAACAATCTTTAATTAAATATCATGGAGGCAAAAAAGTATCTATACGAAATATAGGAGTAAAATATTCACTGTGGATGCTTTTAGATAAATATTTTTAAATTAATTTCGGTAAATAATATAAAATTATTTAGTGTAAAAATATTATATAATATTTTGTGATTTTGCCCATCACTGAACGTAATGGATTACAAAATTAAAGAATATTTTGTTGTAAACATATTAACAATGACTGAAGTATAGTTGCTTGGTAGCATGTGTTGGGGTTACATTATTGTTTTCATGAAAACATTCATTGTTCCTGGAACAGCTATAAGAAATGTAATTTTATCTTTGCGTATAGGTAGTCTAACTTATTTTATATTTACTAATAGCATAAACCTTGTGTAAATGGATTTAATTATGCCAGACTATATACCAGGAAGATTGGATTATTTTAACTCTGCTTGTTTCCTCTTATTAGTCCCATCCTCACCAACATCTGTACTGCTTTCTATTTAAAAATCGTTACAAATCAGAACACAATGCAACCAAATACCCAACTATTCGTACATTACAGCAAACATAAGCAACCCATCAGCTCACCTTAGCGCAGTGCACTATGCGAGGGAGTTCTGGGGGCTTCGGAGGGTTTTGAGGAGCCCTACACAATTCATCTTCTGCTTGGCTCACTATTAGTCCGCAAATGCAATAGCAACATTAATTGATTTCACCTACAACTTTGTATTAGACTATGGGACGTTCCCTTTGCTGTTAGCTATTTTAACACTTATACAGAAACATCATTTTTATAACACTAACGGAAAGACCAGGTCTCAGAGACCGCTATTTTACCCAGTTCGTTTACATTGAATATTTAAAGTGAAATAACATACAGATATGTTTGAAATGGTTTATTATGTAAATGGCATTGGCTTTTCACTAAATAAAATATATTTATAAGTAATATAAACTTATATAATGACGAAATAAACAAAAATTTTGAATAGTAAAAAGCTCAAGTATGCTCTTTGAAATATAAAAAATTGAATTTTTAATCTTAAAATGAAAAGAGTATACAAATACTAGACTATAATATATTCTACAAGTTAAAAAGGAAGAATATAAAATAATATGATGTGTTTTACACACAAATATAATTATAAATGGCATGACAAACCAATATGAACTTTTCTCTTAGCAAACATTTAACCTACTGTCGTTGCGGAGGCGATAGTATACATCTTGACAATTTGATATAAATTAATAAAAAATTGTGAAATCGGTGCAGCCTTGTCATCTTTTTTTCTTTCCTCCTTTTTGTTGCAATCATCAAATCTCAGGCAAGACGTAAGCATTTCATAACGCTTTTCAGACATTGCAGCAGAAAATATTGTGCTGCTGCAAGAGTCCTGGAAAACAGTGACTGAATCTTTTCATCATTAGATCGTAACGCCGATGATAAAACAAACTGACCGATAAGAGCGTTTACCTCTTCAATGCAAGAATCCTTGTAATTACTTTTGTTTGTTTTATAACTGAGTTGTGACCGTACTTTTTGGAGCTTTACATTAGGATTCTCTACTATAATCGGCATAATTTCGTCTTTAAACCAAAGGTTCCATACATCGGTTTTTAAAGGGTTGTTACCTAATTGCCTTGCATGGCCTCTTATTCCTGGTAAGCCAGTACGAATAATATTGCGTGCTGGGGTTCTTGCTAAATTTGTAGTTGGCTTGCTTTCTCAATCATTGGGAGGACCATGTTCCGTTTTTTCCTTCTTTCTATGAAATATTCAGGCAAGTCGTCACGTCCGCGATGTAGTAAATTATTTTCATGGACTTCCCGTAAAAGAAGGACTTCATCGTCATCCAAGTTACTCAGATCACTATCACTACGTTCCTGTCTAGACAACACAAAATCGGGATCAGCGTCCGAGTCGTATCCTCCACTACTACTTTGATCATCAATAACATCACAGTCATAGTTTGTCAGTCCACGAATTATGTCGCTAAAGTCAGGATCCTTTGCGCAAACATTCTGGCGAGCATTTTTACCCCTTTAATAGCAACAATAAATAGTAAAAGGAAATAAAATACAGAATACATCAGCCGAAACACCGGTCTCATACCCCTAAAACATACCCATACCACCAAAACATCTGGTACCTCAGACCACTAAGCGAAATACAGCAACAGAAACACACGGTCTCACAGGCCGGTAGGATTTTGACAAATGACATGTCAAGGTCAGAGGCTCAAACCAAACTAAACGAAAATTTACCATGTGAATAGGAAAGAGGAATAAGGCAGCTATTGTAAAAGTCAGCACTGCCAAGCAGAGTACAAAATTATATAAATAAATTTCCCTTAGTGCCTGTGAGACCGGTGTAACTGTATAGGTGTTAAAGTACTTCTGTAGAAAAACGTTTTTCTGTTTGTAATAAGATGTTATCTATAACGTTGGTATTAAGTGTTTTACTTTAGTTTTTTTAACTACAAATTTTCCCTTTAAAATACCTCAAATTACACAAAAGCAAGAAATCAATATTCCATTCGTTTCCTAAATATTACACAAGAATAAATCCAACACAAAACACATTATGTAAACATTTCAAATAAAACCCACTGTATTGTTCTTCTTCGTTTTATATCTAGGCCTACATCACATAGTTTTAGGTTTGTGTTTATTTTTCATAATTTTTATACACTTTTAAATATGATTTTTGAGAAATGTCCTGCACTGGTGTTAAAAAGTTCTTTTCAAACAAAATGATCTTTTAAAACCAAATACGTTTTGTAACACAATGTTGTTGCTTTACATGTTTCCCAAAACCCTAATTCATAAAGTTTCTTACCTAAAGTAATCATAGCCAATTATCATTTAACCATTACACAGATATGTAACCTATATCAGTATCCAATTTAACAACAAAGGTAACACTTTTACATTGTGCTAATCTTGGCTAGTTCTCCCTACATACATGTTTCGGCAAAATTACAAGCTGTCTTCCTTGTTCAATTTTAGCAAGACAAAGGTACTTGTGAAATTTAAATATTTCTTCCTATGGGGTTAATGTAAAATATTTGCCTCAATAGAAAGCAATAATGAAAATCCTGTAACTGTCCTAATTATTATAAACTATTTATACTTGACACAAACTGTTAATTTGAAAACCTTCAGACAAAATGCAAACACACAGCTAAACTCGAATATGAAACGATAATATAAACGCTCTTGTTTAATAAACACAGGTGACGGCCCGACCGCCTTGCAGTCCAAAGTCTAGATAGTATTGATACGAGTTTGGTACTCTAGTTGCCTGTGGCCGCCTCGACTTTTTTTAATTAGTATGTTTACTCTAGACATTACATTGAAGTAAATTTGACAACACAGCTTGGTTGTATTATAAGCTAACACTTCAATTTGCCCTATGTGATCATAATTAAAAATCCAATCTGTAATAAAAGGTTTAATATATCGAATTATGTTAAATTCGAGAAACTGTAGTATATAAACATTAATTAATTATCAAGCCAACAAAAATTTGATTCAGAATCAATTAATCGGAAGTGCATGTTGAAAAGGCAACATTTTTTAATTGTCATTTTAACAAATTCTGGTTGACAACTGTTTTGAATAAAATAACAATTTAGTACATTTTCTCCAACTCAGTTACACTTAATAGAAATTCAACGAAAATACTCCTTTCTTAAGAAGTATGATTTATTTTAATCTTTTTAGTTCGTCCTACCAGGAGAGTTATATCTGATATATAAATGAATGTTTGTATGTTATGTATGAGCCTTATGCACTACTAAAACACTAATCCGATCGCCATGCAACTTTGGGAAATTGTTGAGTACTTTCCTGGTAAGGTGTCTGAGGTAAGTAGGTCTTAGGGGCGTTGCCCAAGAGGGTGACACTTGAGCGCTAAAACCAATTATTTTCAGCAGAAAAATATTAACCTATTAAACGGTGCTAGGTTTTTAGCAAAACAGTTTCCCAACGAGATAACATATACACTATTTAGTTACCAAAACAGCTATTTCTTAAGCCATTTCATTGAATTCATTCCAAATTTTGGTTGCTAAATAACACTCAACAAATTAAAATTATTTGAACTTAATTTTAGAAATACATACTTTTCACATTAACAGCTGCATGTGAATTGCTCACGTGTCAGAAAACCTGATTTTGTTTGTGTACACGCCAGAAAGAAAAACCAATAATATTGTATACCCGAGTGCATTTCAATAAATAACATTTAAACAAGTTCTATTATCGTCACACGTTTCTCGAACGACTACTATAAGATCAGCTATTGTTATCTTAATAAAACACTAATTTAGGTTCAACTAATGTTAACAAAACATTTCTTTACTTTTAAGTGGTACGAAGTTCGCTGGGCCAGTTAGTAATTGACAAAAGTTTAAACTTGACCGATCAGTTTCACTATTACAACCAGAGGACGCCTTTGTGGCCGAAGCATTAGCGGCAAACTGGAGCAGAATTGCTTAGCACGACCTAAAGAAAGATTTCCATTAACTCAGGTGAAAGGGTAGTCTCTTTACAAATATTATATTTGCCTACAGAGAATAACTTTGAGCTAATATTTTTTATATAAATATTCGTTAAAATAATTATTTATCCTTTGGAGTAGTCAAAGTTTGTTCAAACTGACATTGGGCTAATAAATTAGTGCTAATCAACAAAGCGCTAATCAGTAATAAGTTTTCGTATTCAAAGTCTTACCAAAGGAACCATCTAGACCAGCTACTCCTGTTAGCACCTTCTCCAAATCAGACCTAGGCACTTATTACACTATGACGAAGGGTTCTGCTGCTGAATCCGCTTACAATGATGGCAGATATCGGCCCGTCGGAAGGAGGGAGAGGAAGAAGCAGATTCGGCTGTCCGACTCCGGAACTGAAAGCCAGGAAAACGCAAAACCGTGGACCATATGAAGACTGCCGGTGCTGTAGCCAGAGCTGAGGCTCACAGAGTTCCACAATTTCATCACTCAAGAACGACCAAGTCATTACAAACACAAACACTGCCGGGGCAGCGGCCAAAATCCCTGCAATCTACCTAGATCAACATCCTTTAATAGAGTTAAGTAAGGAGTTCAAGTTCAATTACAACCCTTAATTTTTTATGGCAACTAAGGTAAAGGATGGAGTGAAGCTCCAAACCATCACCTACGGCAAATATATAAACCTCCAAAGGTACCTTGGGGAAGAGGGATGTACCATCACGTATTCCGTCTCGAAAAATGAAAAACTTTAAAGTAGTAGTTAGATGGGTGGATGAATCAACTGAAACAGCGGAGGTAGGAAACGACTTTAAAATCAAGGGTATGGAGGTCCTGAAAGTGTCACAAATGAAGGGTCACTTTACCAAGGAGCATCTGCCCATGTTCCGAAAAAGACGTGATGCAGTGACACTCACTAATATTGATTTAATAAGGGTATGAGTGGAAGGCCACCAAATCCAAGGCCCAGGCAAAGAAGAAGGCCCAAAAAACCCAAAGGAATAAAACCCAAAAACCCTACCCCTTCAGCTAAAACACAGGTACGTGCTTCACGGTACACAACACCGACAATTTCCTACGTCCAATCATCTGCTCCGGCTACCTCTGGGAAGCCGGTGCAAAGACCACTTCCTACCATTGCCTCCCCGAAACCGGCGCTCTCACATAAGCAGGCCACAATTCCTACACCTAATCTACCGAAACCCAACCCCGCTTCTGGTCCTAAGGATGGTCGTCAGCAACACCTCCCGTTCCTAAAGCCTGGGTATATCCCCCGCAAAAGGAACAGAAGGATAGACGCCCCAAGCTTACAAAGGCCATGACAGCCATACAATCTCAGCCGGAGCATCGTTTGGTTTATGCAGCCTCCGTTGGCCCATCCTTGACCACAACTACCTCGCTCGCTTCTATAGAATGGGCGAAACAACCATTGACCCGCTCCTAAGTGCTATTACTCTGCTCTGACCTGGCAAGCTTTCACTGGTGGACAGGGTCTTTTCATTGGCAAGACCTTGTCCTCACCCCCAAAACCTCTCAGAATTCATGACTTCCTTCATCCAGTACCTCTCTTCTGTCAAACATTGATAAGTTACCAGTCCTGATGTGGAATATCAACGGCATGAAATATAAAAAACTAGAGCTTCAACGCTCTATGCAAAGAAATGACTATAAAATAGCGCTTATTACAGAAACACACATAAACCCATAAATGTTTAATGCGGTGAAATAGGATCTGTCGGTCATTGCAATACGGGGTAAACAGCATCTTTTCCCCACACAACTCTCAACTACCATAACATGCATATTATAAGGGAACTAATTCAATATAAAGTCGAGTGCTTCCAAGTAGATTTGGCGACTTTAAACACAACAGATACACCTATCTGGCCGATGGCTAAAAACTTAACGCGAGAAGCACGTCGCTATCCCCCATTCATCGGCCCGAATGGGCAGGTGGGCGACCCGGTCGATAAAGTTCATTTGTTTGTTGACAGCCATGAGAGCACGTTCCAACCAAACGACAAACCAGCTGATGTAGATGATACACCTAATGCAAAGATCTTGGCCTTCCCCAATCCAGAAAAATACCACTGCAAACCTGACTCATACAGTCCGATAAGTTTGTTGAATACGATGTGCAAAGCATTTGAAAATATCCTGCTTAAACGTATCAACAAGCATATCCACACACACAACATACTGAGGCCAGAGCAATTTACCCTTAGGAAAAAACACTCGGCCACGCATCAGCTGATGAGTGAAACCAAAGGTTTCAACAATTACTGCTCGACAGGATTATTCTACCTGGACATGGAAATGGCCTTTGACCGGGTCTGGCACAATGGGCTCTTATGTAGACCAAGCTCAAAATACACTACGGACTATACAGGCCGGAGTCCTTCAGGGCTCAATTATTGGGCCCGTATTGTTTAACATCTACATCAACGACATAACGACATCACTTAACACACAAATGGCCATTTTTGCAAATGATACAGCGGTATCTGCTCAGTCATGGGAACTACATCTAATACACTCAAATTATAGGACCACCTTACAGTACTAGTATCATGGCTAAGCTACTGGAGAGTTAAGGAGAACGTGGCCAAGTGCCAGGCACTGCTTCTCTCTAAACGTAGAACACACCAACTCAACAAACCACTAGAACTATTAGAAGAGGACATTCACTGGTCATACTCCTCTACATCCTATGCTTAACAGAACAAGCCCACTTTCACTACGAGAGACCCCTACTATATACGTATTTATATTTAGCAGCATACTCTTCTACGCTTCCCCCATCTAGGGCCATGCAAACAACTCACGCACTCGCAGACTTCAGTTATTCGAAAACTAGATTTTGCGAACAATCACGAAGGCCCCTAGATGTACAAGATTAACACTGCTTCACACTGGCTTGAAAGTGCCTTTCCTCAAATAACATCTCCGACACTTAACAACAAAGTTGCTACATACACTGAAGGCCGCTGTCCTTTCTGACCCCAAGCTTTTCACATAAATGAAAATAATATATAATATGCATACTAACACATTTTGCTTCCCAGTTATGTGTCAGGTGACGCAAGGGCACATCCCCAGTTTCGCAGCTTAGCCCCAACGGAAGTACTAAACTGATTGCATGCGTTTTCAGTTTCAAATAGGCAGCAGAAGAGGTGCATTCATGCCATTCATGTAATTCACTAACAATGTATTTGTAAGACAATAACCTTCCTTGTCCCTTAATATAAGTTGATCTAAGGCCCCAGGTGTCCTGCATGATCTGTTAGTACACAAAAATTTCTGTTAGTAAAAGCATCAAATGTGTAGGCAAGAAGGTTTACTGTGTTAAGACTACGAGATAAACAGCTTTTTTCCCATGTAAGTTAAAATAAAACTTAACCATTTGGAAAAAAATTAAAATAATAAGAAAGGTCTGAATAGAACTTTTTTGACGCATGTTAGACACAAAATAACAATGGCGGGCATTAAATGTATATAAAAGAAATATAAACACGTATCGAAATATAGGCTATGTATAGTTTCATGGAATATTTTTCGAATTATTTAATAAAGAGATAGTTTTATGACTAGTTAAATATGTTGTAGAAATTAAATACAATATCAGTTTGAAAATGCAAGAAATTAGAAACAAAAAATGATACAAATTCAAGTTAGTTTTGCTGGAGTTTATGATTTTCCAATTTCATGTAGGCACCATAATTTTCTGCCTTAACTTATAATTGACTGTTTATTATGTGTATTCTAAATGTGTGTTCAAGTCATGATTTCATTTTTGTTTTTTCAAAAATGTGAGATTTTTGTTATGTTTTGCGATATAGGCCTATCTGTTTTGTGATTGATATTTGATTTCGTTTTACGTGTTTATTCTTATGAATTATGGTTGGTTTAGTAAAATTTCTAAATTTTAAGTTTTTGTTTTGGTTCCCAAATGTGTGTGTTTTCTGAATTATTTTATATATTCAACAAAGTTGATTTCTAATTAATTTTGATTCTTTAAATGGGCTTGTTTTTATTATTTAAATGGTTTTAACTATGTTTGATTTTATTTTTTTACTTTAATTTGCATGGTGATTAAATAATAAATATGCTTGTTGCATTGCTTGAGCGGAAGGGGTATAATTGTTGAAACATACATTGGTTATATCCTTATATTTGTACTCTATCCCTTATCTCTTACAAACACACGTTAGGCTTGCTTCTCCTAGAGATGGACTGGTTGGATGATGTGGTGTCTTGTTGCATTGCTTGAACGGAAGGAGTCTAATTGTTGAAACATACATTGGTTATATCCTTATATTTGTACTCTATCCCTTATCTCTTACAAACACACGTTAGGCTTGCTTCTCCTAGAGATGGACTGGTTGGATGATGTGGTGTCTTGTTGCATTGCTTGAACGGAAGGAGTCTAATTGTTGAAACATACATAGGTTATATCCTTATATTTGTACTCTATCCCTTATCTCTTACAAACACACGTTAGGTTTGCTTCTCATAGAGATGGAATTCTCTTTTAATTACTATATCCTGGTTGGATGATGTGGTTTTATCTATAAAGTCAGCTGAGATTGCCGTAACATTAGGAAACCATACTTAATATGTCCGAAAAGCGTTTAGGCTCAATGAATGACGTGTTAGCATTAGCTAAACTTAATTTAGTATTTTATTAAAAATAATAATATAAGAACATAGGTTCGAGAAAAGTGGTCGAACATAGGTTCGATATAAGTAGTCGTTCGAGAAAAGTGTGACAATAAAAGTTCTTGATTGATTGTTATTTATTGAAATGCATTTGAATATACAATATTTTATGTACATTGTTTCAAATGTGTTGGAAAATAAATCTAGATTGATGAGTGTTACCTAGCAACCAAAATGTGAAATCAATTCAATGAAGTTTCTGATGTTAAGATATAAAGACATATTTCATGCTATTTTAGAACTTTATAATTACATGTAAAAATTGTTTAGGTCGCCAGAAACCTTTCCAGGAATGTAGGCCTACTCAATAATTTCCCAAAGTTTCATAGCGATCGGATAAGTGGTTTAGTAATGTACAAGCTTCATACATACATAGGCTACATACATTTATACATTTAATACACTAATATATAATATATGCCTATAATATATACTCATGTATTTAATATATAATATACTCTTACACACACACACACACACACACACACACACACACACACACACACACACACACACACACACATATATATATATATATATATATATATATATATATATATATATATATATATATATATATATATAGGCTTATATATATATATATATATATATAGGCTTATATATATATATATATATATATATATATATATATATATATAAATATATATATATATTTAACTTGTATTTGTTTTCTGGTATTCACTTATCACTTACACTATATGTACTTAAACAAGAATCTTAATTGGTATTTATGCGAGTTAACTTTTAAAGATTGATAGTATTTCCATTATCGAGCATCACTGACCGAGGATAGTAGTAGACTCATAGTAGTCTATATATATAATGTGTTTATAAATTAAGGCAAATGGCACGAACTAGCTTTACTGTGTACTTTTCTTTTTAGTGAAAAATTCCCCCCCCCCCCTATAAAACTATAATGAATTCATTAAAACTATGTATTGAATTATTAAAAAAAAACTGTATCGACATCAATTGTTCTGTATTACGAGTTTAGTTGTATTACAAATGTATTGGAAATTGAATGGATGATTGAAAGTCAGTTTAATAACGATTTGAAAATTTGATCCAGATACACATAAAGAGAGAGAGTGAAGTAAAAGGAGTTTGAGCAACTCTACTTTTCCATGATCCTTCTCAACAATCCGGACAAGTTCTCGTTTTTCGAAATATTTGTCACATTTATTATTCTTAATATTTTTCCATATGCAAGATTTACCGAAAAAGCCATTATAAATATACAACGCAATAGATTTACCTGTCTAAATATAAAACAAACAGTACATTATATCACACTTATTAGCAACGTATTCTCATGTTAGTAATCAAAAGGAAGAATGTCGAGTCAGCCACATCCAACTGCAGTGAAGAATTCTTATCGCTGCGAACTAGACTTTGGTCAACAAAATAATCAGCTGTTTATTTGATCAATGCGTTTATTAATTTTTAGGTTACATTTGCCTAATAATTTGATACTGTGGTGAATGCCTTGGTATTTTGGCATTTTGTGTGAAGGTTTTCAGAATAAAAGTAAGTGTAATTAGTTTCTAATATTTAATATGTTTGAGGTTTTCTTAATTGCTTCTTAACATTGTTTCTATTACGCCAAAGATACTACATTAGTTATATATATTTATAAATTACACAAATAAATTTATCAATAAATCTCATACATGTAACCCAGGTCTAGATATCCTAAAATTAAATGTAAGTATTATTTGATGTTATTGCTATTATTTATCAAGCATGTCTAGCAAATACTTTATATATGCTTAAAGGTAGTGTAAGGGGTATCTTTTCCAAATTACAAATAATTGTAAATATCCTAACACGTGTGCAAACTATGTTTGGTGCAATGTAACGTACAATTGTATGTGTGTGTGTGTGTGTGTGTGTGTGTGTGTGTGTGTGTATGTGTGCGTTTGTGTGTGTGTGTGTTAGTGTGTATGTGTGTGTGTGTGTGTGTGTGTGTGTGTGTATGTGTGTGTGTGTGTGTGTGTGTGTGTGTGTGTGTGTGTGTGTGTGTGTGTGTGTGTGTGTGTGTGTGTGTGTGTGTGTGTGTGTGTATGTGTGTGTGTGTGTGTGTGTGTGTGTGTGTGTGTGTGTGTGTGTTTGTGTGTGTGTGTGTGGTTTGTGTGTGGGTGTGTGCGTGTGTGTGTGTGTGTGCGTGTGTGTGTGTGGTTTGTGTGTGGGTGTGTGCGTGTGTGTGGGTGTGTGTGTGTGTGTGTGTGTGTTTTTTTTTGCGTGCGTACGTTTACATTACTTGTGCGTTTCGACGTTTACTTTCCCCAACGTCGTAATGGAACGATGCAAAAGAGAGATTAAATGGGGTCATTGAAGGGTCGAACGCAATATAATTTTCCAAATATTTGCAAGAAACTAATATAATCAACCTTGATGTAATAGGGTAGCTGGATTGGAGGCTTATAAGGACAGAGACAATCGGATGCTAACATCGGGCTATAAGAGCTTTAGATATAGACGTATCTGTAATAAGATCATGGAACAAGTTTCCTTTGGTGTAACTGGCAATCTGTTAAAGCAAATATATTGTTTAATGTTATTCAATTTCTTATATTTAAATGCTGTAATAAAACTATAAACTTAGTACAAGCAGAGGGAACTAAACAATTAGTGTCTCCAAATGCTTTTTTGTTTTGTAAGTGTATTAACTACTTATAGTTTATATTGTAGCTTTATTAAAAATCCTATCTTAGATCCCATTGTGTGTTTTTATATATTTCAGTCCTATTTTGCGGTATGATTTTAGTTTCAATGTTATGGATACGTGTTTAATGTAATATTTAAAATAGGCCTATATTCATGTCATTTGATATGTTACATATTAGACTTTTTAATACTTAATTTCGCGCGATATTAAACGGAAACGCAATCCGTTAGTAATTCAATAAACTACTAAAGGCAAAACTTAAATTTCCAATTGTTGTTTAGAAACGGTCTTTCTACAGAACCCATTATTAGGTTTTTGTTAATAACCCTTGTCTCCCTGTTTTGGGTAGACATGTACGGAAGGGGAGCGACACATCTGTTACTAAGCGTGGCACCTGAGTAAGGATGACTTCGTTAGGTTGAAAACGTTCCACGTTTATCCGCACTACAAAGCTCTATCTTTGTGTAAGATTATTGCGTTTTTATTTATAAAAAAACCGCAGGTTTTGTAATTATTACTGCTTTTAACTGAGAAATAAAAGCGTTCCTGTTTCGATTCCAGACACGTATAAGTACTTTTTTTTTGCTGCTTTAGAACTATAACTTAGATAGATTCCCCCAACACGGCACAGGGTTTTAAAAATTGTATTTTTACCAACACTGTTTTTGTTAATAAATTCAACGGTTGTCCACATGAATATAACCAAAGGCTATATAATACATGTCTCTTTTCATATGACAATCATATAGAACACAAACACTCACACACATACACACACAAAAACACTCACACACATATACGCACACTCACACTCACACTCACTCTCTCTCTCTCTCTCTCTCTCTCTCTCTCTCACACACACACACACACACACACACACACACCCATACACACACACACACACACACACACACACACACACACACACACACACACACACACACACCACACAATACATTTTAAATTGTAGAAGCCTTGAATAAATAATCAGTACTAAGCTGATTTCCATTTTTCTTAGAGGTGACCCCTGAAGACATCTGACCTCAGTGGTTCCCATACGTTTAACCCGTGGCTCTCTCGAGATAAAATGTATTTATTGAGACGTTTCTTCTTTGTCAATAAAATCGCTCTACTTTGTTTTTAATAAAATGTTAAGTAATTCTTTTAGTGCCGCTATTCATATAGTAGAAGCACTTAGCCTATAACAGTGTATTCCCTAAAATTTCTTTTAATAAACAGTCAAATTAGCTAATAGACGGATGGTTTAGCCCTGACGTCAACCATTACAAGAATTCTGCAAGGAAAGGCAGACCCTTGTTGTGTAGTCTGTAGTTATCTACTCCTAAACAAATATTTTATCATTTCACTGCCACTACAGCATTGTAATTCGTACAGGATATTTTTAAATTAATCGCTCAATTTTGAAGCTCGCTCCCGGCGCCCCTGATAATGATGGGCGTATCCCCAGGTAGCCACGGCTTTCATTTTGGGAACCACTGTTTTTAAACTGAGTGTATATTATTATTTTCTTTAAATTGTATTCTAGTATTCAAAATTTACTCGAAAATATGTGAAAAGTTATTATAAATGGTATTATTATTATTATTACAGTATTATTATTATAATTACAGTATTATTATTGTTATTAATAGAATTATTATTACTGTTATTATTATTATCATGATTTTTACTGCTATACTGTTTTGTAATTATGTAAAAAGATAATATAAAACGTATTGAAAAAATAAAAAAGTTTGATACATTTTCTGACCTATATTTCAAAAGTTCACCTTAATGTTTTTGATGAGTGATTTTAATTCTAATTGCATCCTGAGAGAAGCTGTGAACGTCATTTTTTGGTCAAACATTTCTTTACATATGGAAAAAATAGGTTTAACCAAAATGATGTATAACATGTTTTGGCATAGACCAATATAGGCGTATATGTTAAGATCAGCAACCTCTTTTCTCAATATAGCGTCCTGATGATATTTCGTGGTGAGAGTTTATCAAAATTTTACTGTAAGAAAGTATCAGGTTTGTATAGGATGTTAAGAGGTATATTGTCAACCTCTTTTAACATTATGTGTCTCTTGATAGTTTGCTGTAATGCTGAGAGTGTCGAAAAATATCAGGAGCACAGAAGATATGAAGAGGTTGGCGGTATTGGTATTCCCCGCCCACCCAGGGGCTGAGCAATCAAAACCCGCCCATACCTAGTGGCAGCCAACCAAGTTACTCCGTCTCACATGCGCATGCGGTTAGTATCCATACCGCGAGTGAAGGAACGTGATTGATTGATCATAAGCAGGAAGGCGGTATTGTTATTCCCCGCCGTCAACTCATCCAGTAGGTGCTGCTATCTGGTTGTAGAAAAATTAACTATATAAAAGAAAACCCTGTTAGTGCTGCTTCCTGATTGTTAAAAATGTAACTATTTATAAGAGATTGTATGTACTGCTGTCTCTACTACTGTAATGGAACTTTTAACAGTTGTATTAAGGATGCAATTCTTACTAGCTAAATATTCACCAATTCATTATGAGAGGAAAATACTGTTTTTTACAGTCTGTGTGCCTGTGAATTACAATCAATGAATTACAAATGCCAACAACAGGCTACAATATTATATTTGAGTACATAGGCTACATAAGGTAAATACTTAAAGGGTTTAATAAACAATAGAAATATAAAGTTAATATAACATCTCGCCTGAGAAATACGTTACCTTTCTTATAGCATCGTTATAATCTATTTATAAGAAATAATATAAAAACACAAATCCCACAACAGAATATAAATTCTCTATTTACTCTATAAGTAAATAATAGGACTAATATAACTATATAAGGAAATAATTTTCATTCTAGTAAACCTGGTTAAACTTAATGTATGAGATTATATCAGATTATTGGCTGTCTTGTAGCAGTGGAAGTAGCCCCAGTTCATTTATTTTACTTTGATTTAGCTCTATTAGTTAGTCTAATAGTAGACAACCACTGCATCTCCAGTAACCCCACTTTATATACAAGCCGGCCCTGCTTGCTATTTTTACACGTCCCTAGTAATGTCGACTAGAGACGCGCAACGCGGGCCCTGGGCAGAGTCAATGGGAACTAGTTCCTCTCAGGGCAAGTCCACCCCTTGAGGGTGTATGAACCTCCGAAGGCGTCTTTCACAGCTACAGCAGCAGCGCTTGGCGGGACCTCCGAGGGACCATCTAGACCAGCCACTCCTGTCAGTACCTACTCTCAATCAGAACTAGGCACTTATTACACTATGACAGAGGGTTCTACTGCTGAATCCGTCTACGATAATGCCAGACATTGGACCATCGTAAGGAGGAAGAGGAAGAAGCAGATTCACTAGTCTGACTACGGGACTACAACCGAAGCGAAACGCAATACCGTGGACCATGTAAAGACTGCCGGCACCGTAGCCAGCGTGGAAGCTCACAGAGCTTCACAAAAAGTCGTCACTCGCCTTACAAACACAAACACTGCCGGGGTATCTGGTTTGCAATCTACCTAGATCAACATCGTTTAATAGACATAAGTAAGGAGTTTAAGTACAAAAACAATCCTTACTTTGGTATGGAAACCAAGGTAAAGGATGGAGTGAAGCTCCAAACCAGCACCTACGACGACTATATACACCTCTAAAGGAACCTTGGGGAAAGGGCGTGACCCACCATCTATTCCGACTCGCAAAATGAGGATTTTTTAAGTAGTTGTTTGAGGGGTGGAGGAATCCACCGAAGCAGTGGAGGTAGGAAACGTCCTGAATAGCAGGGGTATGGAGTTCCTCAAAGAGTGCCAAATGAAGGGACACTTTACGAAGGACACAATGTCCTTGTTCCTTGTGAAGCTAGTGTCCGAAAAAGACTCACGTTAAGCAATGGCGCTCACTAATATTTGTTTATTGGAGGTACGAGTGGAAGCCTACAGGCAGCCCACAGGTCCTGTGCAATGCCAGAGGATAGGCCTCACAACAATTAGTTGTAGTACTGCTTCCGGGTGCGATAAATGTGGCGAGGGCCACGATTCCAAGACTTGCACAGAGCATCGAGAGCACTTCAAGTGGATCCTCTGCGGGGCTAACCACACCGCGAACTATCGAGGCTTCGCCATTTACAATCAAACCACCAAATCGAAGGCCCAAGAAAAGAAAAAGGCCGACAGGGATAAAACGCAGAATTCGGCCACTTCAGCCAAAACAAACACAGGTGCCTGCTTCACGCTACAAAACACCGATCATTTCCACGCCGAAACATCTGCTCCGGCTACCTCTGGGGAGCCAGGCAAAGGCCACATCCTACCACTACCTCGAGCAAACCGGCGGTGCCACCCAAGCCCGCCCTAATTGCTACACCTAATCTGGTGTAGTCTAACTCCGCTTCTGGTTCTAAAGCAGAATCGTCAGCAACAGCCCCGTTCTTAAAACCAGGGTATATCCCCCGCAAAAGGAACAGGAGGATAGACGCTCCAAGCTAACAAAGGCCATGATGGCCATACAATCCCAGCCGGAGCCCCGATTGGCTCCTGCATCTCCCGTTGAAACATCTTTGACCGCACATGTAGACTGGGTAAAACAACCTTTGAACCACTCCTAAGTGTTATTAAATCTGCTTGGACCTGGGAACCCTTCACGGGCGGCCTAGATATTTCCTTTGGTAAGATCGTCTCCTTCAAAGTTCATTTGTTTGCTAACAGGATTGAGAGCACGTTCCTACCAAACGACCAACTAGCTAATGCAGCTGTTACAGCTAAAGTAGACTTAGAAACAGCCATGTTAGCCTACTACCCTACATTAGAGATAAACAGTGACACTACATTCCCAGAGATAAAGCGGGCAATCTCACAAACAAACTCCAGGAAAGGTCCTGAACCATACACCATCTACCACACAACGCTCTAAATCCTCACGGAGAAAGCTATCACCTATCCCCCCATCATCTACAATACTATACTCTGGACACAACAGTTCCCGGGCGCTTGGAAGGAGGGCAATATCTTGATTTTCCCCAAACCGGGTAAATATCACAGCAAACCGACTCATACAGACCGATAAGCTTGTTGAATACGATGGACAAGGTATTTGACAAAAATCCTGCTTATACGTATCAACAAACATACCCAAACACAACATAATGAGGCCAGATCAATTTTGCTTTAGGACAAAACAAACGGCCATGCATCAGCTGATGAGAATGGTGGGGTGTGCAACCTAGGGTTTCCACAAATACCGCTCGACTGGGGTACTCTTCCTGGACATTGAAAAGGCCCTTGACACAACGGGCTGTTAATGTAACTACGACAATATGGCTTTCCAGACGGGCTTATACACCTAGTTATCTGTCCAAGTGTAAGTTTAGGGTTGATGTAGACCAAACTCAATCTACACTACGGACTACTGGCCGGAGTTTCTCAGGGCTTATTTATTGGACCCGTAACATTAACATTAACGACATACCGACAACACTTAATACACAAGTGGCCATATTTGAAGATGACCCCGCGATATCTGCTCAGTCATGGGAACCAGATCTAATACACTCAAATTAACAGGACCATCTTACAGTACTAGAATCATGGCTCAGCTACTGGAGAGTTTGGGACAACTTGACCAGGTGCCAGGGTTTGCTTCTCTCCAAACGTAGGACATAAAAACTCAACACACCACTGAATCTGTTAGGCGAGGACATTCACTGTGGGAAGCAGGTCAAATATCTGGGAGTGATACTCGACAGAGGCCTGACTTGGGATCCTCACATTACCAACACGTTAAAGAAAGCAACAGTTAGATTAACAAAACTAAATCCTATGTTAAAAGAACAAGACCACGGACGACCACTACTATATATTTATCTATGTTGTGCAGCATATTCATGTACCCTTCACCCATCTAGGGCCATGCACACGCATACTCCAATTATTCCCAAACTAGGTTTTCCGAGTAATCACGAAAGCACCTAGATTCCTTTCATCAAACAACACCTCTGACACTTAGCAACAAGATTCTACAAACAGGCTCACGCACATACAACATCCACACTCATTTCCTCATTGGGTAGCTCTGACCCCACCCCCGACACACACAGACGGCCGCTGCCCTTAATGAGCGCCCAGCGCTTCCCATAAAATGCAAATAGTATAATATATAAATATTAATACATTCTTCTTCACAGTTATGTTCCAGGTGACGAACGGGCACATCCCCAGGGTCGCAGCTTAGCCCCAACGGAGGTACTAATTTGATTACCTGCTTTTTCAGTTTCGAATAGGCAGCTGAAGTAGAGGTGCATGCCATTCCTGCCATAGAGTCACTAACAAGGTTTTTGTAAGGCAATACTCCTCCTTATCCTTTAACATAAGGTGATCCAAGCCCCCAGGTGTCCTGCATGATCTGTCGCAGAGGTTTTCCTCGCAGGGTTTCTTTCTTGTAAGGTTTTTTCATCCCACTTCTAGCGCGATACTACCGTACTGTTTCATTTTACTATATCCTGCTTATCCATGTGAAGAGCTTATGAGCTTGGTACATGGGCAATCAATCCCGTTTCCTTCACTCGCAGTAGGGATACTAAACGCATGCGCATGTGAGACGAAGGTAGCTCGTTAGAGGTTTGCTACCACGAGGGCTAGGCGAGTTTTGGGGACGAAGGTAGCTTGTTAGAGGTTTGCTACCACGAGGGCTGGGCGAGTTTTGGTAGCCCAGATCCAGGTTAAAAAAAACAATAATTTACTTTCACAAAAATGGAAATAACTCAAGGACCATTTTTGTATTTGTCAACAAACGTGTGGGCAAGAAGGTTTACTATATTACAACTACGAGGGAAATTCTTGTGAACAAATATAAATCTTACAACTAGCTTTTTCGTTTTCCATGTAAGTTAAAATTAAATTTAACAATTTTGAAAAAATTAAAATATTAAGAAATTTAATTTTTTTTAATAAATTTTCATCAGTGGTAAATGGATAAGGTCTGAAATTAAAGCGACTTTTGAGACGCCTTGTTTGATTTCATCACAGAATCAAACTGATGGACATTCAATAGTAAGTAAACAAATGTAATCACTTATCAAAATGATGTATAATTTCAATGAATATAGTTTGAGTTAATAATAGAGATAGTTTTATGACTAACTAAATATGTTGTAGAGATTAAACTCAATTTCAGTTTAAAAATGCAAGAAATTAGAAACAAAAAATAATGAAATTAAAATTAATTTTGCTACCGTTAATGATTTTCAAATTTCATCTAGGCACCATAATTGTCTGCTTCAACTTGGAAATGATTGGTTAATATGTCTATTCTAAAACGGTGTTCAATTCATGATTTAATTTTGTTTTTTCAAAAACATTTTTGTTTTGTTTTGCGATATAGGCCCTATCTGTTTTGTGAATGATATTTGATTTATTTTTACGTGTTTAGTTTTATGAATTAATGTTGGTTTAGTAAAATGTCTAGATTTTAGGTTTTTATTTTGGTTCTCAAATGTGTGGGTTTTATGAATTATGTATAACATTCAACAAGGTTGATTACTAACTAATTTGTATTCAATGAAATGTGTTTGTTTTTATGATTTAAATGGTTAATCTATGATTGGTTTCATGTTTTTATTTTAATGTGCATGTTGATAAATAAAAAATATGCTTATTGCATTGCTTGAACGCAAGGAGTATAATTGTTGAAAAATGCTTTGGTTACATCCCTATATTTGCGCTGTTGCTCCTTATCTCCGACAAACACACGTTAGGCTTGCTCCTCCTAGAGATGGAATTCTCTTTAAATAACTAGATCCTGGTTGGATGATGTGCTTTATCTATATAGTCATATGAGATTGCCATAAAATTAGGAAATCGTATTTCATATCTTCACAAAGCGTTTAGGTTCAATGAATGGCGTGTTAGCATTAGCTAAACCTAATTCAGAATATTATTAACATACTGATAGCTGAACTTATAGACTAGTAATCGATCGAGAAATGTGTGACAAAAGTTCTTGACGAGGTGCATTTGAATACACAATATTTTTTGTAGCCTATATTGTTTCAAATGTGTTGGAAAATATTTCTAGTTGTTGAGTGTTACCCAGGAACTAAATTTTGAAATAATTCAATGAATTTTCTGAAGATAAGATAAGATAGACAGACATATTTTATGCTATTTCAGCACCTAAAAATTACATGTTGGAAAAATTTGTTATGTCGCCAGAAAACTCTCCAGGAATGTACCACAACAATTTTCCAAAGTTTCATAGCGATCGGATAAGTGGTTTGGTAATGCATAAGGCTTATACATACATACATACATACAAATATTCATTTATATAAGTTACGTGAACGAATAATGTGAACTTGACTAAATATAGCCTAATGCTTACTAGAGTAGCAAACTCTGGGAGAGTACACTTGTAGGCACTCCAACTGAATTCATATCAGTTGAATTTTTGTTAAGTAAAAATTAATGTAATAATTTTAAAAAATTAATTTGTCCTTGATGAATAAAGGTTTATAAAATTAAATTACTTTTAAAAACCTTTTGAGCTTTACAACACATGTAACTGGCGCAGTCGGTAGAACCCCTGAAGAAAGTTAGTGATTATAACGTCCGTCGGTTTTAACCGTTAATTGAGGAACAACTCTGCAGCAGAGTGAATATCTGCCACAATTTAATAGAGTGTATATCTATTACCATCACGATAGAACATCGTGACAGAAAAGTTTTAGTGATTATGAATAGTGCAAACAAAAAGTGCAGCGTTACAATATACGTAATGATCAAAGTATTATACTGTAAGTAAATCCTAGGAAATATTATTAAGTATAATATTATTATAATTTCACTATATATTTTAATTTTAATTTTTGTTTTCAAATTAAATATAAAAGGGAAATGGCTGGAAACTGTATCGACATCAATTGTCCTCCATTACAAGTTTTGACAGATGTATTTGAACTTGAATGGATGAATGAAAGTCATTTTATTAATACGATTTGAAAATTTGATCCAGATTTATATAAAGAGAGAGTAAAGTAAAAGAAAGAATTGAAAATGGTAGCTCATTTTCTATCGGCTGACTGAATATTTAAAGTTTTTGACTTGAAATATTTACCATTTTCAAATTAAATCGTATTTTTATTGAGGTGGTTAAATAAGCGGTTCACATCGGTCTTAAAAACTCTGGCGTTGGACACCCGTCTTTTTTATTTGTGAAAGTATAAAATGTTAGGGTTATTAATCCGAGGTTTTGTTCAACTGCACTAGGGGAGGCGGCGTTACCATGATCCTTCTCAACAATTCGGATACGTTCATGTTTTTCGAAATATTTGTCACATTTACAATCCTTAATTTGTTTCCATATGCAAGATTTACCGAAAACGCCAGCATATATATATATATATATATATATATATATATATATATATATATATATATATATATATAAGTTACTTGTTATATTAAGCACGAAAGGTTTTTAAAAAATGATTTTATTTTTACAAACCTTTGTTGAATTTAATAAACAATTAATTTGGAAAACTGTTACATAAGTTATACTTAATAAAACAATTCAAATACAACTGATGTACATACAGTTGGAGCGGAAAACGTCTGTGCGATACAGAGGCGACTTACACACTGCCGGGGCTCTGTTCTCACCACCTATATAATACAAAAGCTGCGTAAGCAGGAATTTTCCTAGCACGCATTTAATTATGAAATGTTCACATAAAATGTTGATATAACTCCTCCATCCCTAAAGAAAACTTCGAGGGTTGGCGAAGTTTCGGCATCGGTTGAAGTCCTCTTCTTCTTCGTGATGAGGGCGAAGTATATAAGGCTGCTGAATACGCCTCCGTAAAGGGCAATAGTCCAGATACTGATGTGGTGGGTTATTTCCATAGTTGGGTCAATTCTTGAGATGGTTTCCGTGTTTTTTTTCCAACTCTAGGCGTTTAACGTTTACTGAGAATTCTGGCATTTTACTCATTGAAAATTGTAGTTTGGACGTGTCCATGAAAATAGGATGGCCTCCCGAAGTTGTTGATGTATGGCTCAGTATCATGTTGTTGAAAAAGACTGAATCATTATTAGTTTTTATCAAATATATGCCTTGAAGGGTGACGGTGGTAGTTGCCTTGCGATTGGTAATTTCCAGAGTCTGCTTGTTGGGGAAGGTCGCCAGGTAAAGGTTGATTTCTGGGATCCAGTTATTTAAGTTGCCTGTAACTTCCAATGCAGTATATTCACAGTTGCTGGCATCGTTGTTCCTGATAATGGACACTTCACAGTCTAATTTATGGTGTGTTAGAATGTCGAATGAGCAAAAGTATATGGAATCGGTTTTACAGTTACATTCATTGTCTAAACCTAATATTACAGAGTTAGACACTAATATGTACCTTACTTTTGGTATAATTGTTACATAATCTGTTTCATATTTTGTGGGTATAGAGTGTAATTTATACAATTTAAATTGAGTTTTTTCTACAATGGGTAAATTTATAAAATAAACAATCCTTTCAGAATTTAGTTTACAATTAACTTTAATCAGGTTCTCTAATTCCCTCAAATTTTCCAATTTAGGTTCTAAAGGTAACCTCTCATTATAATATTTATAAATTTTGTTTAATTCTTCATATAATTCTTGGTTTGACATAACACTAGGGTGTACAACACCTAGTTTACAAATGTAAGAGAATTTTCTAAATCTGTGATTACCTGTAACATTATGTCATATAAAATGTTCAATTGATTTAGAATACTTCTAAATTTTTCTAGTTCAACAAAGTCATTTACATTACTATTCACAATACTTAACTTATTTTTTAATTCTACAAAATTTTCATCAATTACAATAAAAGTTTTATTTAATTCTTTCATAATATTATTACTAAAGAAGTATTGAGATTCAATTTGATAATTAATTTTAATTTGCTCATTTTCAATATCTTTAATTATGTTGTCATATTTTTTACCATCATATGCATCTAAATTGCCTGTTAAGGATTTGATAACGGATCCTAGTCCATCTATAAGACCTCTTTTTGTTCTTTTGTTACCATTCTCTCTTAAGAGTATAATTTCTATTTTTTCTTCTATTACATTTTTACTGTGATTAACATATTTAAAATAATTAATAATATCTCTTATTCTATTACTGTTATCAGTTACATATTCATTGTTTAATAAGCTACCGTTACAATTGTAGCAACTAGTTTTAAAATTTTGCAATACATCATAATAATAAGCATCAATGTTTTTTAAATGAGCAACTAAGTTTCTTACATTAAAATAGTGAACAAAGGTATGGTAGGAAGATTCTAATTTGGCCGGCCCAAGGTCTACTGGGATTATTCCGAGGTTGTTATTGACTTCTCTGATCTCTGCTGAGTCGGTGGCTGTGCCAATGACGAACAGGAGGGACCTGGAAAATTATTTTGAGCATTAATTACATTTTTTATCTTCTTAGGCCTTTTAATTTTCGACAAATGTATTTTGTCTTTTGTGTTATGATGTCTAGGCTTTATTTTACCAGTTTTTCTTTCCTTGTTTATTGAAGCTATCTCTTCCTTGCTATATCTGTTTTTCGTTTTGCTTTGCTTTTGAACTGTTTTTATATAGACTTCCGGTGGTATTTCTGGAAGTGGTTCCTTGTTTATGTTTCTTTTTTCTAAAATTTTTTCTTTAATTCTTTGATTGCTATCCCTAATGTTTTCGTAAAGTATTTTTGTTTTTTCTTTATGGTTTAAGACGTAGTCATTTACAATTTGTTTTTCTAAATCTATATCTAATAAAGTGTTTGAATTTATGTGTCCAAATAAGACTTCGCACGGCGTTAATTTTGTGACTGAGTGTATGCTATTGTTATAAGCTTATAGCATATTTAACTTTCTTAACTATACTGTCTTTATTGAATTCGATTTGATTATTTAACAGCCTTATATGTTCTATCAAAGTTGAATGAAATCTTTCACATAATCCGTTTGATTTGGGGTTTTGTGTGCTGACAAAGTGAATTTTGATTTTATGCAAGTCTAATATCTCCTTTACAATTCTGTTATTAAACTCCGTTCCATTGTCTGAGATAATAACTGTTGGTAAGCAGAAATGCGTGAGGTAATCTAATAGCTTGTCTGCAATCTCTGTAGCTTGAGAGATTCCCAAGCGATAAGCTTGAGCATATCGTGAGAACGCGTCGACAATGCTGATAAACGGATTCTCCTCCAAGGAGATTGTGTCAACGTGAATTATCTGAAATGGTCTTGCAGCTGTTGGTGTCAAGTTCATTTCTAGCTATAAGGGAATTCTGTCGTATTTGGTTCTTGACATATGTCACACTGATTTATGAAATTTTGGATTAGTGATTTTAAATTAGGCCAATAATATCTTCGCTTAATTTGTTCGTATGTTTCCTGTATCCCACGGTGATTGGTTTTGCTAACATGATAATTACTTATCGTTTCTAAGGTATCTTCTTCCGAAGTTAGGTCTAAGAGTTTGTTGTTACACTTAACTAAATTTAGTTCCGTTTGTTTGAAATTTTTGGCTATGCATGATGCAAATTTCTCATAAAAATCGTCTTCAAAATATAGATTATATTTTACTTTGGGTACCAAATATGATTTTACAAAATTAACTATGTCTTCTTTAAAATTATTTTCCGATATTTCGACTATTAAACGAATTTTTGAAGTTCCAAATAGCTTTATAATTTTTACTTTCTTCGGCTCATATTTTACTAATGATAAAAATATTTGATTATTTCCAAAGTTTACAGGCTCGTCGGAAATTGGTATTTCAATTTCGGTGTTCCTTTCAAAATTGGAGTGAATATTCTGACTGTCGCTTTCTTCATTAACCTCTAAGTTGGCGTTATCTGTTGCGTCGAGTTGTACGACCATAGATTCGTTATTTCCATCGTTTAGTTCCGGGAAGTAACGTTGCAGTAACCCAGCTGGAGATAACTCAAGGTCTGGTTCTACAGTGTGTTGGGTGTTCGTTGACCTTTTACCAGTGACGTTCAATTGTATTCTAGACAATGCGTCTGGATTTTGGTTTAGTTTGCCTTTTTTGTATCTTATGTCATAATCATATTCTTCTAATTTTAATCTCCATCTTAAAAGTTTGGAATTTGGTTCTTTAACTGAAAATAACCATTGTAAAGGTTTATGGTCTGTATAAATTTTAAATTTTCTCCCAAATAAATAAGGCCTGAAATGTTTTGTGGCCCATACGATTACTAATAATTCCTTTTCAATCGCGGAGTAATTAGTTTCGCTGTCGTTTAAAGTTCTGCTGGCATACGCTATAGGAAGGTCTTTTCCATTTTTGTCCTGGCTTAAAATTGCTCCTAGTGCATAATTACTAGCGTCTGTCGTTAGAGTAAACTCCTTTTCAAAATAGGGCTCATTAGTCAATATATTTTTACATGTTTCAAAATATTCTACAAAGTCTGGATTTTCTATGTTTATTTTTGCACTTTTCTTTAAACAGTTAGTAAACGGTTTTGTTATTTAGGCGAAGTTTTTAATAAATTTTCGATAATAGCCTAATAGTCCTAAGAAGCCTTTAATTAGTTTGGTGGTTTTAGGTATTGGATAGTCCTTGATTGCCAAAATCTTTGTTGGGTTGGGTTTTACGCCCTCCGGTGCAACAACATGTCCTAGATATGCTACTTCTTTTCTTAAAAATTCTGTTTTATCCAGCTGTACTTTAAAGTTGGGTTTGCGTAATCTGTCGAATACTTCTTTAAGTCTTTGTATATGTTCTTGGAGGCTAGTGGAATAAATTATAATGTCGTCTAAATAAACTAAACATGTTTCATTTTGGATGCCTCTCAGAATATTATTCATAATTCTTTGAAATGTAGGGGGGGCTATTCTTTAGTCCAAAGGGCATTCTTAAAAATTCGTAGTGTCCCGTATCTGTTGAAAACGCTGTTTTTTCTATGCTATTTTTATCCATTTCTACTTGGTGAAATCCTGAGGCTAAATCTAAAGTTGTAAAATACTGAGACCGTCCCAATTTGTCTAATATGTCTGTAATGTTCAAGGGAAATTTATCGTCAATTGTTTTTTGGTTTAATCCTCTAAAATCTATTACTAATCGAAATTTTCTTTTGCCAGAAGCGTCTTGTTTTTTGGGTACAATCCAGACAGGAGAGTTCCATGGAGAATTTGAAGGTCTAATAATTCCTTGTTCAAGCATGTCCTCAGTTTGTTTATTAATTTCGTTCTTGTAAATCTCTGGATATCTATAATTTCTAGAGTATACGGGAATTTCATCAGTAGTCCTAATAACATGTTTTATTTGGTTGGTAAAAGTTAAATCGTTTCCCTCAAATATGGAATAAATCTGCATAATCTTCTATTAAACTTGTTATAGCGGATTTTTCTTCTAAGTTCATATGTTCCATTCTAAATTTTGATAAATCTAAATTTTTCCTTCTCGATTTTTGTTGTTTATAATCCAATAAATTGAAATTAGCGTTAGTTTGCATTGTATCAGGTTCAATGATATTGAATTCTTCAAGATTCTAATTCTAATGGTTCATTTACTGTTAATTCTACATTTACTTCTGTGTTGTTTATTATAGGGCAGTAGGCTTCTCCCTTGTGTACTGAGACTATACACTGCGGAATTTCTAATCCATTTAAGTGTTTGTATGGTGAGAGTCCTTCTCCATCTTGAATATTTTGTATTCTAAATTTAATCGTTTGGCTAGTGCGGGCTTGTATAACATAACTTGTTCCCTTTTTTGCGTCCTGTTCCTGACATTCGCCTTTATTATTACTATTATTATTATTATTGTTATTATTATTATTTTGTTCTTCTGTGTTAAAATATTTAATCGGGATTTGCTTATTGCGAAATATTAATTTATCATTCACAAAATTTAAATTAATTTTTAAATCTTTTATGTTATCTAATCCAATGAGTAAGTCAAAATCTTTATGGAAATCAAATAAATAGAATTTGGTTGTTTCTTTTCCCAAAAGTGGTAGTGTACAACTGTATTTTTCTTTTGATACTCCATGAGCTGTACTCACTTCAAATGGTTCTTGTTTTAGGGTGTTTTTGAAAAATTGGAAAGCTATTTATTTTTTTATAAATGATCTCGTGCTTCCGGTGTCAATCAGCATCTTTAGGTTGGTCTTGGGATCGTGGATGAACGGTAGTTCGTTTGTGTCGTCTTCGATATGCATTATGGAAAATGTCTTTTTATTATGGTTAGTCCTAAAAAATGATTTTGGGTATGATTGTCTTCTTGAGTGAATCCACATGCGTTTTTCTCTTGCGTTGAATCATCAAAGTCTATGTAGCTGTCAGTGTCCTCTTGCGGTTCATAATCTGTTTGTTCGGTCAGATAAGAGTTAGTCATCTGTTCAGTCAATCGATTCATAGTTTGATCGTAATTTTCTTCTTCTATTGGTTTCCCTGTCATCTAATAAAGTCTATTTTGGTCTAATTGTGTTCCCTGTTTGACGTGTGGAAATGTTCATTGTTTCTGGTTCAAATTTTTGATGAACTTTTAATGGTGTGTAATTGTTAGACTGTCTCGGTTGTTGATTTTGCTGTACGTATGAGTTAGGTTTAGTAAATTGGTTAGGATTATTTTGGTAGTTGGGCCTATAATTTTGGAAGGTTTGTTTGTTAGGAAGGGGTTTGCGACTAGGCGGGTATTATGGGGCCCTAGGTGGAACGTTCAGTTTAATATTTTTGAAATAATTTGTTATTTTTAAATTGAAAGTCATTAGTAAGCATGTTAAGTGCTTCGCTAAGAGAATCTAGATTTTTGGTGCGCATTAGCGATCCTACGGGTTCATGTAAACCTCTAAGGAGAACTCTTAACCCTAATTTCTGTACATATTTTATCAAAACATCTTTGGCCAATTGTCTTTGAGGCTCTTTATTAATAAAAAATGAAACCTGTAAATTTAATAGTTTTTACACAATTTACTGAAAAAGAAAAAATAATAATAACAAATTCCTTCAAATATAACCTACCTAACTTCAACAAAAAACAAATAATAAAAAACCTAATAGTTGACACAGAATCTAACATCCACAAAATTGCCCACCAAAATACTGAGCACATAAGAAACAATATTAATATTAAAATTAACCTAATAAAAACGGAAAAAAACAAAAAAACGGAACAATATATAAATAAAAAAGAAATTATAAAACTCAGAGAAAAACTAGAAAACAACGACTACTTAATATTAAAATCAGATAAAACAAATACACCAGTAATAATTGAAAATACCAAATACATCGATTCAATGACTAACTACATAAAAGAAAATAAATACGAACAAATCCCAGACCCAACTAGCAAATACATTATTACAATAAAAAACTTAATAGTCACTCACCGAAACACCCTAAACTATAACAATAAATTAAAATACCACACAAGACTATACCTATTCAAACCATGCGCACCAATATTATCAGGGATACCTAAAATCCACAAACCCAACACACCATTTAGACCACTAATAAATTTCACAACAGCACCATCTTACATAATCGCAAAAATTCTAGACAAAATCATAAGATCTAAAATACATATCAACAACACATACAATATAAAAAATGGATACGAATTAATTAATAAAATAAAAACGATAAAAACAAACAGCAACACAAAAATAATAAGTTATGACATATCTAACATGTACCCTAGTATCCCAATAGAAGAAACCATAGAAATAATAAAAAACAAACTGATACACAATAACGAAAAAGGAAACATAATAGATAGTATCATTATGCTATCCAAACACATATGTAACCAAAATTACTTCCAATTTAACAATAAATATTATAAACAAACAACTGGACTCCCCATGGGTTGACCCATATCATCTGTCATGTCAGAAATATATTTACAAAACTTGGAACAAATAATAATTAAACCTATAATAAACACACACAATATTTCACTATGGACTAGGTATGTAGACGATATACTTGTAATATACCAACCTACCATTCACAACGAACATATCATAATATTAAACAAACTAAATACATACAACGAAAACATACAATTCACCGTTGAAACAGAAACAAATAGAACAATCAACTTTCTCGACATCACTGTAAATATAAATGATAATAAAATAGAAACTACAGTATACAGGAAACCTACTTCCAACAACACCACAATACACTACAAATCTAACCACCCCTGAACACAGAAAATTAACACTTACAGTAACATGATAAATAAAGCAATAAAATACACACAGGATAACAAACAAAAATTAAATGAAGAATTAGATAACATTACAAAAATAGCAATAGAAAATGGATACAACAAACACATTATAAAAAATATATACAATAAATTCACAAAAAAATCTAACCTCAACACAACACTACAACCGGAACACGAAAATAATGAAAATAAAAAAATCTACCTAAAATATAAATACACCAATAACAAAATAGAAAAAATAACAAATATATACAACAAAGAATACTACACTCCAACATACAAACCAAACAACAAAATAATAAAATATCTTAATAACACAAACCACAAAACAAATTCAGAAAAACGTAACCTATCAGGAATTTACAAAATCACATGCAACAACTGTAACGCTTTTTACATAGGAATAACAACCAGAACATTTAAAATAAGATTTGAAGAACATTATAGAGCATTCAAAAACAAAAATTCAAAAGTATCAAATTTTGCAGCACACCTAATATCTCATAAACATGAAATAACAAATTACGAAAATAACCTAACTATACTTGAAATAAATAACAACCCAATAGAACTAAACTCACTAGAAAAATACCACATTTATAAAAACATACACAACAATTTAATGAATCTACAAACAACATATACAGAAGACATACTATATAAAAACATCATACACACAGACAAAGAGAAAGTGCGTGTAACGTCAACAAATACCAATATCACGGACAGAACATCTGCAACAGAAAAATATCAGTGTTTCGACAATGGTCAAGTGACCGAAAGGTGCCTCATCACTCAAGGTAAAATTATTGCACTTAATGGTGGATAAAATTACTTACAATAGTAATATATTAACTTCATATATATATATATATATATATATATATATATATATATATACACAACGCATTAAATTTACCAGTCTAAATATAAAACCAACCATTCATGCTATTACACTCATTATCAACGTATTAACTTATATTAGTAATCATGAGGAAGAATGTCGAGACGACCTCAGCCAACTGGAGTGACGAATTCTTATCGTTGCGACCTAGGCTTTGGTCAACAATAGAATCAGCTGTTTATTGACCAGAGCGTTTATTAGCTTGTAGGTTACATTTTCTATGCAGTTTGAAACTTTGGTGAATGCAATTATATTTTGGAATTTTGTGTGAAGCTTTTCAGATTAAAGGTAAGTGTAAATAGTTTCTAACAATAATTATCTTCGAGGTTTTCTTTACTTTTTTTTAAAATTGTTTCTATCAAGCCAAAGAGGTTACAATATAGATAAAGAAGAAGATTTAAATTACACAAATAATTTTTATCACACCCTAATCACATTTATGTAGCTTAAGTCTATATAAAATTATATGTATGTTGTAGGAAAGATATTGTATTTTATATGTATTATTTAATATTATTTCTATTCTTTACTATGCCTGCATAGCAATTACTTTATATGTGCAATAAAGTTGTGTGAGGTTATATTTTCCATATTACAAATAATTGTAAATATCCCAACATGTGTGCAAAGTATGTTTTGAGCAATGTAACTTACAACTGTTCTAATCCCTTGAAAATATCGGTTTTAATTTCCGCTTAAATTTAACTGTAGATACTTTAAAACTGAATGTAAATTTCTCGTATTCTCAACGCGGTTTGTATTTATTACCTACAAAAACTATGGCATTCCTGTAACCCAAATGACTTCCTTCAAAACATTTGATTTCTTGTGGCGAAAATTCTTCTAAATAAATAATTCTGAAAAACTATCATTATAAAGTAAACGAATATTTAGTTTAACATTCTTGTGGTTTTCCTTTGTACTTAATTGCTTACACATAATTAGGTTAGGCCTGTATTCTACAAACATAATTCTTGATATTAGTTATAAACTCTTTATTGATTCTATTACCACAAAGATTTTACTTTTACATAATATATCACAAAATAATTAAATAAGGTTATGCCTAAATAAAAAGGTGAGGAATTTTATCCCAAAATAAATGATATTAAAAAGAGTATAAAAATGTAAAATGAACATATATTCGAAACGTTTTTTGGAAATAGAACATTTTTGTTTTTGTTTAAAATTTTTGTTGCTTCATTATGATATAAATCTTTGTTTTGTATAACATTATGGAAATTTCATAAATTCAAGTGATATTAATAAAAAATATGAAAACATGTGAGCAAATGGACAATTCAATACTAAAATCTAATTAAATATTTTTCGTTAAAGGGAAATATTTTTACAGACTTTGGTCTGTAAGGGAATCGGGGAGTCAGCTGTGTCTATTCGATCAGTGCGTTGATTTTATCAATAATTGTTCGATTAGAATTGTGATAAATTAAGTGGTTTTTTGCATTTTATCAGAAGGTTTTTAAATTAAAAATTTGTGTCAAATTTTACATTAACCATATAGGAAGAAATATTTAAATTTCACAGGTTAATATAGCACGTTATAATCGCCCAAAGAAGAAAGCTTTAGTTTTCCCGAAACATGTATGTATACAGAATTATCTCCTGCTATTTTTTTAATATTACCTATAAATAGATTATAACCTATAGTGGTGCTATAAGAAAGATAAAGACTTTGTTGAAGGTAATTTTATATTAACTTATTATATTATTCTGTTTATTTTGCCCTTGAAGCAAGCAATTACCTTATGTAGTCTATGCACGCAAAAGTAATTTTGTAGTCTGGTGTAGCCATATGTAATTCATTGATTTGGATTTCGGTAAAACTTAAACTGTGCATTTTATAATAGAAAATATCGGGAATCCATTTCTATAATCTAAGCAATAAATTCCAACCGTTTCGGATTAATTCCCTACATTTGGTGTTGAAGGTGTTAGCGAATTTAATGACATTTTAAAGAAAATATTTGGTAAAAGTAAAAGAACTGGTAAAAGTGTGAGTCGTTCTTAAATCATCGTTAGAAGTTATGGATCGCACTGTCTTGAGATATAGGTTTATTTGTGTTTTTATGGGGCTGGATCAAATGAACAACGTTCCAACTAAACAACATTGAAAAACGAGCTTACGCGAGGTTTAACTAACCAACACACACGAGTTTCAAACGAACAACATTTACATCAGGTCCTACTAATCAACAGTCTCAACGTGCAACACACGGATTTGTATCGCCTTGCCACTCTGCAGGCGCTCACAGTCTGATTTGAAATGTGTTACATGTTCTATTTACGACTACAGTTTATATTGTATATTTAGTAATCCTTCAAAGCAATAAAATGTATCTTTTTCAATCCTTTATTTATATCGTAACTACAACAGACCGGTTTGAAAGGTTTTTTACATAATATTCTAGATTTGAGAACGTACTGACCATTAAATAACAAACGAAGAAAGTTCTCGTCGTTTTTTTCACTCAATTCTACTATTACTTATACTTGTTAAATATAAATATCGTCAATAACTATATATTAACTAAAATATAACATATACTTACTTAAATAGACCTAATATTAGAAAAAGATTTAGACATTTATATTTCAATAATATAAAAGTTAATTTACAAATTAAATTTTAATATTGTTCTTTGTTAGGCATTTATTTCAGTAGAAATTTAAAAAACCTAATTTCTATAAACTAAAATGTATCTTTTGCTCAATCCCTTACTTCTTTAGTAACTGGTAATGCAACTGGTTTAAAATGTTTTTTACAAATTATTTTAGATTTAACAACGTACTAACAATAAGATACAAGCGAAAAAGTCCTCTTGGATTTTATAGAATCACAAACTATTAGTAAGTAAGTAATCTCAGTTTCTACCAAGACATAATACAATATTATTGTAACTAGTGACACTCTTACTGAAACAAAATACAAGGTAGAAGCTGTGTGAGTGGATTAGCTGATAATTATTCCAAACAAAGTTCACAAGTAATAGCTAGTATAGCAGATAGTAATTTAAATGTTATATCGGTAAGGTTATTTACCCAGCAAGCACATGAGAGACGAAAATATTTTCATGCATCCAAGAAAAGAACTATTGCAGAGAGAAAATTACAATGGGTATACTTTTGGCTTTGGTTTATGTATGGCTATTCGTTTGTCTTACTACAAGCAGTGAATTTGTATTTTTTAATCCATGATTATCAATTGAACAAAATTGCAGTAGGCGATATTGCTCTTGTACTTGGAATTAATATATCCATTGTAGAGTTTCTCACCATCTAACTAGAAATCTCACCCAGTTTTCTGCTCACTTTGGCAAAATTTTAAACGTACTGCCAATCTTGACTACTTTGCCAGGAATTCAAGATAAGAAAAATGCTAAGGAATAAAATTTATTAAGTAATTTATTAATAATATATTAATTATTTATTAATATAATTTAATAACGTTTAATATTGTTTCTTTTTCTTTTGAAGGTCAGGAGTCATTATTCCAAGATTTTTCATTTACCATTAATCCTTGCGAAAAGATAGGTCTAGTTGGTTATTCTGGAGGTGGTATATCTACTTTTATAAATCTAATCTTAAGCCTATTTGACGGTTAAAAAGGTGACATACAGATTGATGGTCAAGTAGTGTCAGAAGTTACACAGAGTTCTCTGAGAGAACAGATATCCGTAATACCTCAAGATTCTTTGTTTTTTCATGATACTATTTTAGCAAACATTATGTACGGTAAACTTCAATCTACCATCAAAGAAATAATGAGAGCTGCCAAGCTGGCTGGCAATCATGATTTCATTATGACTCTACCTGGTCAATATGAAACTATAGTCGGAGAGAAAGACATAAAGTTATCTGGGAGAGAAAGACAAAGAATAATCATAGCAAGAGCATTTCTAAAAAACGCTCCTGTATTGCTACTCGATGAACCAACTAGTCAGTTAGATTCCATAACAGAAAAGACAATTAAAATGAGTTTATTCAAGTTAATGGAAAAAAAACTACCATTATTATAGCACACCGTATTTCTACACTTTTACACATCGACCGAATTCTGGTATTAGAATATTGTAAACAGATATTCAATGTAGAAGAAACATTATTCTTAACCAGCGGTATGCTTGCAAATAGGCTAGCTATTGCCAGTCAAACAAGTCCTGGTGATGAACTAATAACTCATTATAATTATCCTATTAATTTTTTTGATAGTGCAGGCAATGCATAATAATATAATATAATATATCATAAATAATATAGTGTTCAACTGTATTAGGAATAGTAGTGGAATCTTAGATATTGATGAAGTAGAATATACTATCAATTCTAAGCCAAGATATAAACATTTTGCTCAAGTAAGCCTAGTTTCTATAGAAAATAGTATCAACGGATTTAATGGTAAAATTTATCCTTTTGAGAAGAAAATTGAATAATATCACTTTCTAAAACTTACAATATAAATCTTCATTTAAATGGTGCAAGAATATTTAATGCTCATGTCGAAACAAATATTGCTTTAGCAGATTATGCCAAGTATGTGGATAAAATGTGCTTTTCTTTTACCAAAGGACTTGGAGCTCCTTTTGGTCCAATGCTTATGGGTAGGAGAGTGATAACTGAAAAGAATAAAAAGTTACAGTTTTGGTTAGGTAGTGGTTATCATCAAATAGGGTACTATGCTAATGCAGGAAAGGATGTACTACAGAATAATATTTCTAAGCTTAAAGAAGACAACAAGCTCGCTAAATTGTTTGCAGATAGAATTAAGAAAATTCCATATATAGAGCTGATACTGCCTTATCCTGAAACTAATATAGTAAGCTTTATTATAAAAGAACTAAATGTAACTAATGAGGTTTTTTTGAGCAAATGCCAAGCATATGGTTTACTACTCTTTCCTTGGCTCGAGTTTTATATAAGAGCAGTTACCCACCTTGGCATAAAGGAAACAGATATCATAAAAGCTGCTGAAATTATAAAAGAGGTTGTGTTAAATTTAGTATGAGAGTAAAAATAGATTTCTTTAGCGATTTAAACACAGATCCTTCATCTGAAATGAAGGAAGTAATGACTAAAGCAAAAGTTGGAAACGAAGATGCATGTGAAGATCCAACTGTGAACGAATCAGTACCAACCACATGTGAAATGTTAGGTAAGCGCGCTGGAATATTTGTGATTTCAGGAACAATGTGCAATGTAATTGCTTATAAAGTACACATTCAAAGACCAGGTGATTACGTGGTACTTGATGAAATCTTGCACCCATTAATAGTACAATCTGGCTTAATATCAGCCACATGCCACTCCCTTTACCCATCAAAGGGACAAGGAGCATATTTACTAGAGAGCAAATTGTTGAGTTTATCACTCGTCCTAATTTAAGAAATGTTCCAAGAGTTGGGCTTGTTTCTATTGAACAAACTACGAATTTTGGTGGTGGAGCTGTGTAGCCTTTAGAATATATCCAAGAAATCTCAAGTTTCTGCAAAAAAAAAAAAAAAAAAACAACGTAATTACTCATTTAGACGGAGCAAGGTTGTTCAATGCTTGTGGTTATACTAAAATACCACCAAAAGAGTATGCAAGTTATTTTGATTAGGTGTTTATTGATTTTAGTAAAGGATTAGGTGCACCAATGGTTGCCGTATTGGTAGGAAGTGAAGAATTTATTGAAAAAGCTTGGTACTATAAATTTCAAATTGGTGGAGGTATGCACCAAGCTGACATTATTTCAGCTGCATGCTTGTATGCTCTCGATAACAACATGAATTCTTTAGTAGAAGATCATAAAAAAGGCAGTATTTTATAGAAGGCTTAAACTCTATAGATCAAATTACAATAGATAACGACCTATATAAGACCAATATAGCTTATTACGTAATGGTAGTACATCTGTTCAGGAATCAATAGAAGCGCTAATAACAAATTATGGGATCAGAGTGGCTAATATAAGAGGTAGAAACAGAATTATAACGCACAGAGATATAAGCTATGATAATATCGATGTTACTCTTTCTGCTATAAGAGAAATACTAAATACCCATAATTTTGTGCATTAATTGCTTGCAAGTTTTTCATAAAACTATATTATCCTAGTCGTAGTATTGTTTGCTATAAATAGCTATTAGAGAATAGGTGTGAACCGTGTCTTCTTTCAATATTTGCTATTCTTTTTTGGATACGTGCTACTTTATTTATCAAGACAAAGCATACCGATTGCTCTACCACTGTTAACAAATACTGGACACACAAACCATGTAAAATTAAGCTATTTTTTGCCTGCCTTTCTTTTTTTATGGTGTATCAAAATTCGTTAATGGAATAGTCATGGACTCCAAAAATAATCCATTGTTTAAATTTGGGCTATGCAATGTTGTAACTGGATTTCTAACCATTAGTATAACTTTATCATATTATAACCTAACCTTATTACTGTTGACATTAATATTATTAGCTTGGGCACAAGGAGTAGGTTGGCCAGCTATTACCAAGTTTACCAAGTTAACTCCAGTATCTCATCAATTGCATCATCATGGGGAGTTATGAGTTCGTCTCAGCAACTTGGTTCTTGTATTACTTTGTGTTACCAAGCATAATTAAAATGTGTGGGGCAAAAAGTGCATTTTTGTATTCTGGCCTCTTATGCTTGTTTTTTGGAACGTATGTAACATTAAAAGCATATTACAGAGAAAGTACCACTTTTACTGCCTATAAGGTGCAAAAATCTCAAATCGGCATCAAGGTAACAAGTTCCATATGGTTTCTATGTTGTGCTACTTTTTTTGCTTATATTGTAAAAATGGGAATCTTTTTTTGGTTTCCTATAATTTTAAAGGATAAATTACAAATCTCTCTTGTACAATGTTCGCTAATAACAGGTGTGTATGATTTTGGTGGAATCCTTGGAACTTTAATCACAGGGAAAATTAGTGATATGTATATCTTTCAACACAGAAGCTTGCTAGCATTACTTTACATGCTGGGTATAACATTCACTTTTATTGCAATGAATTTTTGTCAAAACATAATTCTTATGGGCCTGGGTGCAGCCTTATCAGGATTTTTTTATATTTGGAGTGCAAGTGTTGACCGGTGTTATAGCTGTAGATATTGCTCCACAAAATAGTGGATGCTTGTTAAGCACTGTGGTAATAGCATTATGTTTACATTTTCCTTTATTTGCTCTGTTATTGCACTCGTTTGCTTTTCCATATTATCAAGCAGAAGCCTTAAAAAAACTGAGTAAGGTTGATGTGAGAAGCATTTTTTAACACTAAACTTTGCAAATAGATTTAGACTTTCTGCCTAGAGAATAGATGTTGTAACCATATCCTAGTAACAGCTCACTATTTAACAAGCTACGAAAGTGAAAAATATTAGGTGCAGCCATGACATCCTTTAAAACTATAAAGTCTTGATTTTTAAATTCTCTCCATTCTGTTAAACGTTTGTTACGTACATTTTTTTTCTTATTTATTTTACTTTCTGAGTAACCTATAAACAAAGTTGATGGTATTAATATCAAAGTACCATATAAAGCACTTTTATCAGGTAGCTCGTTAAACATAACATATGTTACCATTGCAGATATTATGAGCTATGTGTATCTATAAGGTGCAAGTGCAGTAGCATCAGAAAGAGAAAAGGCTTTTAATATGAAAAATAGAATGAGGTTTGAATTAATTCCCAAAATCAGCAGTAATATTAATTCTAATAAGGAAGGTATATCCCAATAAAATAGTAGAGGTACAGTGGAAAAAATAGTTGTTGTTAGAGCCGGATAAAATAACATTCTTACTACTGGTTCCTTCATTACAAGTTTCTTATTAAGTATGTCTAGTGTAGCAAAGATTAGTGCAGCTACAACAAAAACAAGAATCTGAGGATTGAAGTCTTCACTATAAGCTTTGTTAGTAATAGCAATGCCAATAAAACCAACATCAGTTACTACCCATCTTTGCCAATTTATATTTTCTTCTAGCAAATGAATTGCAAGAACTATGATAGATAATGGTATGGAGAAGCTTATAATTGTTACAGTTACCATTGGACAAATAGTCAACCCATAAACCCATAAGGTCATTCCGCAGAACAACAATACACCTCTAGTTATTTGAATAGATATTTTACTTGTTTTACAAGCTTCTATTCCATAGTAAAATATAAAAGGTATAAGAGTAATAGTGCTAAATAAAAAACGGTAAAAGATTATTTCAAAACTTTGGAGGTGTAGACTTAGAAGTTATGATATAGCATCATTAGTTACACTGCTAAGTAAACTAAGTATAAACCAGATAACTCCAAGTAAATAAACGCTCATAAGATTCCTAATTTAATATATAATTTTTTGTAATATACTCATACAATTTTACTAAAAAAAAATTAATAACATATAAGCTTTCTTATACTTACTGCTCCAATCATATTCATGAGCATTTAATGAAAGTAACATTTCAAACGTCACATGAAGTCTGGATAGCATGGTTGCATTTGACTTGTCAGTTCTATTTCTAAATAGCTCACCCTTATTAAAAGCTTTGATTTGAGATGGCTTTGACATGTTGTATACTGTAATCAGCATAAGAGTAACTACAACAGCCAGTTGCTTCAAGACACAGATGTATAACTATGCCATTATACCAAATTATAAGCTTAAAAAAATTATCCTAATTATCATGAAAACCTTTATGAAATTCCTTGCCATTTTTTAGCAAACAAACGTCAACCCTTTGTCCTTAGAAATGTCAATACTTAAAGTAGCATTTACTTACATAAGATTACCTCCAAGATTATATAAATTGGAAATTCAGAGCAACTCTGCAAGTACAGCCCAAAAGTACTGCTTGATCTTTGAACCCCATTGTGTGAGGGAAGCAAAAACCTTTTTATTGTCATTGACGTTAGCACAAAACGGCTTTACTATGCCTATAGCTCTAATATCTTATCTATAATGAAAGAAACAAGTTCGCATTGCTCCAACAGCTGGAACGATTGTGGCAATCTTACCGATGTTCAATTTAGCTCCTCTGCCAGCATTGGCTATAACTTCTGCATGTGTTTTCAGTATCAACTTTGTTGTGGTCAAAAGATTAAAGAAAGTTATCAAACAACACAAAGCGAAATCCAAAACTGTAGCTGAGTCGGAAAGGCCGCAAGAAGAAATTCAAGATGTCTCCATCGAATCAGTCAAAAAAGATTCAAAGCGAATTTACAAATAAAGCAACTTCTGACGCTTGCTAAAGTACCCAAATAAAGACAAGGAATGCTTGCAAAATCCCCCCTTCGTATCCAGGCGGTAAAAGCCGTGCTGTTTCTTAAATTATCAATTAATATATTCCCAAAGGATTACCTACATTTCGTTCTCCTTTCATAGGCGGTGGGTCAATAGAATTAGCGTTAACCAGTAGAGGAACAAAAGTTTACGGCTATGACACCTTTGAACCTTTAGTGAGATTTTGGCAGGTGCTTTTAAAAGATGTTGCTTACATTGCAAAAGTAGTTCGGAAGTATCAAAACATGACATCTGCTAAGTTTCATAATTTACAAAAAACATTGTTCACCTTGGAAAATAGAGTTGAAGGTGCCGCAGCATTTTTTGCATTAAACCGCTCATCTTTCAGTGGTTGCCTGGTGGGTATGTCTCCAGGACGACAACGTTTTACACCAAGTTCAATAGAGAGATTGGCAAAATTCTCAATTAAAGATCTGACCGTAGATTTAGCCAATTACAAACAGAGCATTCCGAAACACGCAAATGATTTTTTGTATTGTGATCCACCTTATTTAAATGACCAAAAATATACGGGAAAAGAGGTACAGATTTTGACCTTGAAGGACTTGCCACACTTTTGACGACTCGCGACGGATGGGTTTTATCGTAAATTGACTGCAAAAAATATACGGGATTTGTATGAAGGGTATCACATCATACAACCAAAATGAACCTCTTGGAATGGGCAACTTTAAAAAGTCAAATGAGATTTTAATCTTGAGTAAAGCCTGTAACTGGGTCACAAAACGGTATAAAATCAACGATCTCTAATAGTTAAATACTTCACTATTTCTATTTAAATATTATCTTTTTAATAAAATGCACTAGCAACACAAATGTTTTGTCCCCCAAAATACAACGGTAACGAGTGCATGAGTTAATAATTTAAAAATATTTGTCGCTGCATACTTATACATAAGCACATTTTGTGTGGGGTATTTATGCTGGTAGAAAAAAATTGTACAAGGCGCTTCTAAAAAGGTTGAGGCATTTAGACACCCTAGGCTCTTCTCTTTATTAGTTCATGCAGTCTTCAAATGGATCATAAATAGCAGATTGGGTATTTGATTTTTACATCTTTGTGCAGAAGCGAACTCGTATAGTACCATTGAATTCCTTGCCCAATATGGTGTTAATGTTGATGCTGCAGGCAAAGAAGGGAATACGATATTGCACATCGCTTCTATCTTTTGCTTTACAGAAATAGTAGACATTGTTGTAATAAGGACTGAAAATATTAATGTTCGTAGCATTTACGGTAATACTCCTTTACATTTTTCAATAAAGTATGAGCATTTGGAAGTTATGCAGACTTTGTTGCGGTCTGGTGCAGATATTAATTGCCTAAATGGTCTAGGTCAATCACCACTTCATTTGGCTATACAATATGCTGACCGAGTAATGCTGGGATTGCTGATAGAAAAAGTAGCGTTTCTCGAAGTGAAAAACAAAGAAGGCAGCACACCTCTTCTTCTTGCAGTTTCATTGAATGAAAAAGATCACGTGGAGCTTCTGTTGCAAAATAGTGCCAAAGTCAACACAATCGGAAGAGATGGTTGCACACCGCTACACTTGGCTGTTATAAATGGCAATAAAGAAATTGTGGACTTATTGCTGAGTAAAAAGGCAAACGTTTATCTGAAATGTTTTTATAACTCTGATAAAGGCTACACAGCACTAGATAATGCTAAAGCAGATAAAAATGATATAATTATAAAACTATTTTCGCTTCATGGAATAACATTGAGGTAGTGGAGATCTCCTACGAGCAGATTTCTATATGTGGCATAATAATAATTGTTGCTATTAAACTATTTTCCTTTCTTAGTAAAAGAGCGCATAAAAGTCCTGTCAGAAAGGTGTCACTAGAAGAAAGTGAAGAGAAATTTAAACATAACCTTCAAGTCTATAAAGAAAATCTAAAAATCGTAGGTCTTGCAAAACCGATCGACAAGTGGACAAAAATGGCTATCCTCAATAATGAATTGATGCAGCGTTTGGCACGGTTGATAGAGGAAGAAGGCAGTGAACAAGGTTACTGGCAACTATTTGTCAAGGCACAATCTTCAACTTGAGGAAAATACAAGGGAAGAGGCAGATAGCCATTGTTGCTTTCAGTTTTTTCTTCCTTTGCACAAGTCTTTATTAACTTGGTTAAAAGTGCACGCCATAAATCTTTTATTTCTTTGTTTTCAATTGTTTGGTATTAATTCATTATATTTAATATCTTGCCTCCACCACTTTCATCTTCACAATAACTTCCTGCTTTTGACGTAGGCAGTAGAACTACAAAGCCTATTGATAGTCCTTTTGCTAATTCAGGTATGTGTTTGAACGATAACAATATCCCTCTTTCATATGTGTTTACTTGAGTTTGTGATTATCCGGCTTTATCCGCAAACTCTACCTGTGCATAACCTCTAACAAATTGCCAATCTTTTACTTTTTGTGCCATTTTGGATTTTACAGGCCTTACCTCCGTTGTAACCTTGTTAACTTCAATTCCCTGTGACAAAAATCTAGTTAGTGCACAAACTGTATCACGAACTTTCGGGTCTTTAATTCTCTTTAGGGTTTGTAATAAGAAAAATGCCTGCTTATCTTCCCGATTAATATAAAATACTTCTGGTGGCTGAGGAAAGAAAACATCAATGTCATAATAAAATTTATTTGCCATGCTCTCGAGAGTTGTGGGTTCAATGCTATATATTCCTAGCTCATAATTTATAACTGTTGATTTTGCAACCAAAACTCTTTTTGCGAAATCACCCTGAGAGCATCTGATCTTTAACCTAATATCTTTTGCCTTTTGGGTTATTTGATAGCAAAAAGAATCAGGACCCATTGTCTTTTTGGCAGTAGTCATTTTTTCACAGAAATCGAAAATTTATATAGTGTTATCAAAATGTATTTAAGCTTTATTACTCACACATAGAAATCTACAAAGACCCAGATCTCTAATAATTAAATACCTCACTTTAAATATTATCTATTTTAATAAGACGCACTAGCAACACAAGCATTTTGTCCAAAAAAATATAGTAACAGAGAGTGCGCGAGTCAATAATTTATTTACGATTGAAACCGTATACTGGAATAGTAATAGAGAGGTAATGTATGAGTGAAAATGCAATAGAACTACAAAAAGAAATAGAGTATCACGCTGTACTATACCATCAAAAAAGCAAACCTGAAATCACTGATGCAGGGTACGATGAACTGGTGAAAAAAGCAGGTATTCAAACTGTTGGTGCTGCGCCTGATGAGAGGTTTTCGAAGGTACAGCATATTGTGCCAATGCTCTCGTTGACAAGGCTCATAACCGAGAAGAAGTTGAAGAGTTTCTTGCTAGGGATAAAAATCTTCTGCATGTACATGAATTGGAAATCATATCTGAAGTAAACATTGATGGGGTGTCATTTTCTGCGGTTTATGAAGATGGTGTGCTCATTAAAGCTGCAACCCGGGGCAACGGTAGTTTAGACAAAGATGTTTCCAACAACGTAAAAACCATAAAGTTAAATGAAAACAATGAATTTTCAAATCCGTGCAACACAGTGTCCGGTTCATTAAAGCAATTGAACACAAAGGTCACCGCAAGTAGACCACTCAAGTACTTTGCCTATTCTTTAGTTGGTAGTACAGAAAAGACCCAACTTGAAGTATTAAACAATTTGAAGAGTCTTGAGTTCTGTGTTAATGAGTATAAATTTTTAGCAAACAATATAGATGAAATGTTGAAGTTCTACAACCAAATTTATAGTAATCCTCATAATTTAGGCTATGATGTTGATGGCATAGTGTACAAGGTTATTGATTTGAAATTATATGATGAATTATGAAATACCAACAAAGCACCAAGGGGATCTAAAGCGCACACATTTTCTGCAAAATATGGAGATACCAAGATAAAGAAGATATCGATACAAGTAGGTAGAACAGGTCAAGTAACTCCAATCGCTGAATTAGTGCCAATAAACATAGGCGGGGTGGTCGTTACAAAGGCAAAACTGTATAATCAAGATCAAATCGAACATAAAGACATCAGAGAGGGCGATACCGTAGTAGTAAAACTAGTGGCTGGAGGTGCTACTCCCTACATTGACAAAGTGTACAGAAATACTCTTTCTCGCAATGCACCAGAATTTGTATTGTCTAATATTTGCTCAGAATGCGGGAGTCGTATTGATGACTGTGGAACTATAGCTATATGTTCTGGAGAAAATGATTGCCCAGCACAACAAATAGGAAAATTAAAATATTTTGTGGAAGTTCGTGACATTAAAGGTCTTGACGATAAGCAAATATAGTTCTTTTTCGACCTTCGACTGTAAGAACAAATCTCTGACATTTTTACTCTCGGAGAAAACTTGAAAATTTCAACTCAATTCAGCTAAAGGGATGGGGTGAACAGGAGATATCTAATTTGTTGGATTCGATAAATAGTAGAAGAAGCATAACCCACAACAAATTTATAACTGCTCTAGGTATTCTACACGTCGGACCGCATATAGCAAATTAATAGCCGACCATTATAAATCTTATGAAAGTTGGCATTCTGCAATGGTTCAATTACCTCATAACAGAGAGGTTTACAGTCACTTAATGATGAGCATAATAGGTGTAAGTGAACAAATTACAGATTCCTTGAAAGAGTTTATTTCTGATGAAGATAATGCTGAGATGGTCAAGGATCTTGCTAATCAGTTGACTATTTTGCCTGTCGTTGCAAATGTTAGTAATTCCATTTTTAGCAACAAAATCATTGTTTTCACGGGGATCTTATCAACAATGGAAAGAAAGAAAGCCCAGGCAAAAGTAGAATCTTTAGGCGCCAGGGTGAGCTCAAGTGTGTCCGATAAAACGGATTTTGTGGTTGTAGGTGAAAATCCTGGTGCAAAATAGAAAAGGGCTATGGAGCTAGGTATTAAAATTTTAACTGAGAAAGACCTGGATGGAGAACGCTTCATGTTCATAGACAAATGACTTAAGCCTTTTTAGTACACTATGCAAACTCCGCAGCATAGTTGTTCAGAGATCCCTTTTTCATCTAGACCCTTGACTGCCAACGAATGGCATTTTGGGATATTCCAGGCTACTAAATTAGCAGATTCATTTGCTGGGCTTTTAAAGGAGATTGTGAAGGCGATTATAAAAAGAGGATTAACACTACATTTAAAGTCCGAAACTTCTTTTCTAAGATCTCCTGAGGAGGTTATTTTTTTGTTCAACATATTCAAAATTTACCAGATAGCTCTATATGAAATTTTTGCTATAAGTTTCAATTGGTTACGCACATTCTTCAGAAGATAAGCTAGTTTCTCTAGAGATGATTTCAATAGCAATACCTGCTTTAACTAGAGTTTTTGCAACCTTGATTTTTTCTGCTTTTTTAACCTTTTCTTTGTTAGTCTGCATACTCTCAGATAAAGATTTTACTAATGCATCCAATACATCTCGTGATTCTTGATTCCCAGCTTCTCTGTACTCATTTATTAAACTCAATACCTTTTTGCTATCCTCATTTTCATATTTTGTTATTTTAGGCAACAGAGCTTTTATTAAACTCAATAACTTTTTACTATCCTCATCTTTATTTTGTTTTAGGCAGTAGAGCCTTCACGTTCACTGATAATGCCTCGGCTATTGTATACGATAGCTCAATTGGAATAAGAATATATCCTAGTTCATAGTTGTTTATTTCTTGGTGTGTAAACCCGATCTTACTTGCGAACTCTGCTTGTGTATATTCTTGCATTAACCTGCAATTTTCTATCTTTTGCCCTATTCCGTAGCTTAGAGAATTGCTAACTTTTCTTACAGAAGCAAACATATATTTATAGAAACAAACCTTACCATAGAGAATCCAATATTTTACTACAACTTTTTTTCACGAATTTCGATTTCATAAAACTACCTTATTATAAAGGCTCACGTAATTTGATCAACTCATAGTTTGTAAAATAATATCAATAGAAAGACCTCCTTACTATAGATCCTTTGCAACTCTGACTCTCTCTGCTTTTCTCGCTTTTTCCTCGCAAATTCGTTCAAATGTGTTCAAACAACGTTTTTATTAGTGCCTGGCGTAATTCTTGATTCTCAATTTTTTTTTGTATTCTTCAATTAAACTCGGTAGCTCTTTTTCTACCTTATCATCTTCCGTTAATTCAAGTAGTAGATCTATAATACTAATCGATAATGCTTCTGCTATGGCATATAATTTGTCAAGTGGTACAGAAGTTTGTCCTTGCTCATATTTGCTTATTTTGTGACGTGTTACAGCCATTTCATTCGCTAAATCTTCCTGAGTATATTTCCGTATAAGCCTCCATTCTTTTATAATTTTTCCTATTTTGTGGAATCCTATTTTGAGCTATATTCATCAACAGATAAGCCCATTATTTTTGAGACAACATCAACAGAAATTCCTGCGTTGACCAGATTCTTGGCTATTTCTATTCTCTCTGCTTTAATACTGCCTTTTTTTCACTAAGCTGGCCAGATCTGATTAATAAATAAAATACCTTGCGTACTTCTTGATCGTTATTCTTTTTATAATTTCTTACTAGATTTTATATTTCTTCCCCTTCGTCTTTAAGACAATTTGTTGGTACTCTTTGTATAGGAATTAGATCTATAATACTTACTGACAATGCCTCTGCTTTATCATATAACCTTTCGATTGGTGTTCTGCGCTTCCCTTTCTCACATTGAATTATAACCCAGTATTTTACCCGATCTTTTTCGTTAGATCCTTTTGAGTATAACCTCGTTCCAGCTTCCAATACTTTACTCTTTGCCCTACTTTATAGTCTAAAGTGGCTATCGTCACTAGCGTTATTTACAAAAATATGAAGTTTCTATGCACACTAATGCCTTCTGTTTGCATTGTTGATCAGTCTTGATAATAGTTTTCCCTTTCTTTTATTATTCGGTCGCTTTTGTCTCCAATTCCTCTCATTTCTCTTTCTCGTTCTTCGATAATAAAATTTACAACCTCATCAGAATATCTGCTCTTTCCACTTGCTAGTTCTGATTCTAACCTTCTTACTTTGTATTCCAATTCTACAAACCTTTCATGTTTCTTTAGTAGTTCTATCATCTGATTTATTTGTGAGCGTAATTCCCCCTCTTCTAAACCTTCTGCCATTTTCATCAATAATAACTCATCTATTTTATAATTTACTCCAGATTGAACTACAAATAGGTTAATCATTGCTCGTATATCAACAGGCTTTGTTGTTAATACCTCAACATTGCTACACACAAAACGTTTTAAACTTATATTTTTTCTAGATAATTTTTCATATCTTGCGATAGGTTCTCTTTGAATTCTTCATATGCTCCTGTCAGCAACATCTCTAATTCCTTAAAAAATGCAATCTCTATCTCAGCAGATGTAAGAACCATTAGCAGATGTTTTATCAATTCTACATCATTTAATTTGATTGCCTGATAAATTGGCTTTTTCTCTATCCTCTTTCAAATCATAATATTCTGATGAATCACTAAGGCTAAATAAATAGTTTTTAGCTTCTTCAGAAATATAAGCAATACTAACTTCTCTTAAAGGATGATCATCATTAAACTGTTCTAGTAACTTACTATCAGTGGTTTTTTCTATTGCAACAGCCACTTTACTCAACTTCTTTAGCTTGTCTATACTGTCTCTTGAATTTTTAGGTTTATTTTTAACTTCATTTAGCAAGTCGCTATAAAGACCTTGTTTTTCCTCACTGCTTAATAACGTACACTACTCCTTTAACTGCTTGGGAGTTTTAGATAGAAATTTTGCTAGCATATGTTACCTCTGTTGAAAACTATTATATTAAATTTCTATGATGTGACAAGCATTATAAAATTTTTAGAGGTTATTTTGGATAAAAAGTGTATCTTGAATGGTATTATAGCTGCTAAATTCATGACATCCATTTCCCAGCCTTTTAAGGATATTTACAGAGCGGTTATCAAAAAAGGTATAAAAGGACATCCGAAGACTAAAATGCCATTCTCAGCTCATCTATGAAGGTCATTTTTTTTATCAAAAACTTATCCAAAACTCGAATGTTTCTTTATAAATGGCTTTTTTTACTATCATCATCGGCCATGAGAAAGGTGAAATGAAAGCTAAAATAGCAGCAATAAAGATTTCACTCAAGGCCAGTGTGTCTATATATTTTATAGCTGAAATAACTGGTCTTACCCATGATGAAATAAAAAAGTTATAAGGACATGGATTGAATTATAGTATCTTTTTTGAAGAAGATTTATTTTGCCTAAAAAACCTATAGGTGTTATATTTTGCTTAAATTATTTTTAAATATGAGGCCTTTATGATTAGTTAAGATCCGCACTTTGGCACAACAAGTGGTGGGGGGAGTTGGCCTTGAAGCAGTTTCCTAAGTCATCTAATCTAACCCACCCCTAAGTGTGGGGTGAATCCTAGGTACGTTTGGGAGCTGCTCCGGGGGTGGAATAGGGGTGGTGGGTAGTTTTTGGTAAAATTTTGGGAAAATGTGTGTTGCCTGATAGGGTGAGTTTAGAGTGCATTTTGGATAGATGGGGGGGTGGGTTCACCTGTGGATAGTTTTAAATAATATATCAAATTGCCAAAAAATGATCGGTCCCTGGCGTCGGGGTCTTAGGTAAAGGCCACCCTGTAGTCGTGCTCAAGGTAAAGCCACCCAGGAGCCAGGCCTCAGGTATAGCATCCCTGGAGCATTGACTTAGGTAAAGTAACCCTGGAATTTGGCCTTGGGTAAAGCTACCTTGGAGTCAGGCCTTAGGTAAAGCCTCTTTGGAGCTAGACTTTATGTAAAGCTACCTTGGAGTCAGCCCTTAAGTAAAGCTACCCAAGATTCGGGCCTTAGGTTGAGGTATGTTGCTATATCAATTATAGCCTCTCGACTAAGACAAATACCTCCATCAATTCTTAGGTGAAGCTACCTTGGAGTCGGGTCTTGGGTAAAGTCACCCAGGAGTCGAGCTTGAGGTAAAGCCACCCAGGAGCTAGGCCCTAGGTATAGCCTCCAGAGAGTATAGACTTAGGTAAAGCTACCCCGAAGCCAGGCCTTAGCTAGAGCCACCCTGGAGAAAGGCCTGAGGCAAATTCACACTAGTGTCTGGCTTTAAGTAAAGGCACCATATTTAAATCCTCTTTGGAGCCGGACTTTAGGTAAAGCTACCCAAGAGTCGGGCCATAGGTTAATTCTCCTGGTAGTCAGACCTTACGTAAAGTCATGCCTGAGGCCAGGTCTCAGGTAATGCCTCTCTGGAATTAGACCTTAGGTAATGTAACCCCGGAGTAGGACCACAGGTAAAGCCGGCCAGGAGTGGTTAGTTATCAATGCAAGCCCAATCTCAATAGTATACATCCTGTATTAACACGCCATGTATGTTACCCTACATAGGCCTACATACTGTGTTAAGCCAGTATGCATGTAAAAGCTACATAGGTCCTGTATTTCGGAGGAGGTAAATAACCACCCCCAGAGGAATTTGGTAGCTATGAAGACGACGACGATGATGATGGTTACGAAGACAATTTGGGAAATAGCAGAATCGCATGAACGAAGGGGGATTTCGGGATAGGGCCATAAAAGAGTGTGTCAGTTCATTTATTAATAAATGTATATAAAGATAAAGTATTTGTTATTACACGCTTCAATAAAGTTGTAGGTAAGTTCACACCCACAGACTTCGACAAATAAATGCTTGTTTAAAACCTTTACAGTAAAATTGTTATTCGTTATCACCGGACCGTGATAGCGCACTCTGATTATATCAGCATAACCGCAGCAAATGACGTCAAACAAAATGTCGGTCAAGATGGCGTCTAACAAAATGTCGGACCACATATGTAATATCGGTAGGTCATACCATCTGTATAGGATTAACTGTTGTCTGTATGTTTGCCACCTATACCTATTTTAACACGATTCCATCTATCACAGAAAGAAAAAACCGGCCATTTGCTGAGCACAAGGGCGGGTGTATACAAATCTGAACGAGTTCAACTGCTTCTGTCTCCGTGGTAACCCACTAACAGCCATGACGGAATCAATCCCTACACAGAGAACAGTATAAGTACGAGCAACACAGACCTAGTCCTCAGACAACACCATGGTAGGTGTTTACTACTGGACAGACAATCTCACAATCGAGAAGAAAGCGTTTCCCAAACTATCACTGTATCGTCGTAGATTACGCTCGTTTTGTACTTGGAAAGGAGTGTCAAATGATACTGTCATACCCATTCGTCTCAGTGTGGCGGGATTCTTTTATACTGGCCAAGAAGATCAAACATTGTGCTTTACATGCGCAGGAGGCCTTGAAGGTTGGTCAGCGAATGATGATCCGTTACAGGAACATGCAAAGCGGTTTCCTAAATGTAAATACGTAGTGGGTGTAAGTGCTAAACGGGCACAGAGGGGGTAGACATCTGTACAACAGACGACGACGACTACTCGGATGATGATGGTGTAAGCAATCAATCTCAGGATGATCGTACGCTGTGAAAGATTTGCTGTATCGAAGAAATACAGGTTGCCCTTCTACCATGCGGACATGTGTTTGCCTGTCAAAGGTGTGCCTTAAACCCTCAAGAGTGTAGCATATGTAGAGTACAGACATCCAGTTCGTTAAGAGTATATCTTTCATAGTCTTTACCGTCATGTTACTAATTAGTTAAGCCTATGTAACTATTATTTTTATTGTTCAATAAAAAGAGTTTATGTGATATACGTGTTACTTAATTTACTTTAATAATAAACAATTATTGCGAGCACTTGGGTGTGATAGCGGTGGATCAACGTGGGATGGCGCATAAGGTAATAAGTAATAGCAGTATCTATAGATGTATATCTATACATTATTAATATGATGTGAACAATAAACATAATTAAACATTCAATGTTACATTTCTTAAATCTAGTTACAAATACTCTGCTATTGCATTATACCCAATACAACGACAATTTTACAAAAGCTATATAACTGATGGGAATTCGTCTTTCCCAAGACAAATAATTAGAAATTTAGGCAGTTTATATAATGATTCTCTATCATTCTCTAAAATAGACTTCACAAGTTTAACACTATCTCTTAATATTAGACATTTTTCTGTAAGCTGTAAAAATTCCAAATATCTATCGTAATTTCGGCTGTCAGCTAAATTTAACCTGTAAATATCAAATATATCTTCGCTAAAACATGTAAACTCATGTCCTAGGTCTAATGCTAAATCCTCCCACAAGTGGACTCGCCCGCCATGATGTAATCAACATGGAGAACATAGTTATGACCTAATTATGGATCAGTCCACCGCACGGGAGGGGTCTACCCCTCTCTCACATGGATTCGCCCACCACTATGTATACTACATAGTATACAAGGGGAGTGTAGTAATTTTGCATAGTCTGTGTTCAGAGTGCTTTAAGTGATCAGTGTGTGTGTGTGTGTGTGTTTGTGTGTGTGTGTGTGTGTGTGTGTGAGTGTGTGTGTGTGTGTGTGTCAGTAAGTAGAAATATGTCATAATCAGTGTAGGCTAAGTTTTCAACTTTAAATTCTGTAGATTCTATGCCTATACGTGGGCTAAAGATAGGCAAGGCCTATACAAATGTAAATGCGCGATTCGTCGAAGTAAAGTATGGTATTGCTGTACTTGTAGACTTACAGGTAAATGATGACAGGCGCGCTGTCTTTCTTCCTAAGCGATACGCTACGGCGTTAACTGAGGAAGATTTGAGCTGTATTATAAGCAAATTTTTAACTTTCATCAAACATGTTGGCCAAACTGTGAATTTGGCCATAACAGAATAATATTATTTTTAGAACGTTTCAGCTTGTTTCTTTTTTAATTTTTTAAAATTTTACAGTGCCTCTATCTTTGTTTAATCTATGCGCTATTGAAGTCTGCGCATGCGTACAGAACAGAAATGATATAGACAGTTTGGACTTACCTGTATCTGTAAGGCAAACTTTGATAAACTATTTTAAAGACTACGTATTGATGAAGCCATGTGATACATCTGAATCTTTATCTATAGATTTCAATAATTTAGATTTTTCAGTATTGTTATGGTTGAAGAGCCACCGAGGCACTGTAACTGTGTATGCCTGCGAGAGGACATTTGTCAAATTTATTAGATTTCACTAAACCGGTCTGTCTGGTTATAATAATAATATTTGCCGAGAGTGTTTGGGTAACCTGGTACTCCACCTGGCACAAAGTTTCGATATCAAAAGAGCCGGTTACACACACTCTACAGTCGAAGTGGACTGCTTCGAATTTATTCGGGACAAGATATTATATGTTAGTGTCAAGTCTTTTTTCAAATTATCTGAAGCCTAGATGTCAGAATATATTGAATGAATAGTAGTTTATTTTCAATAGCGTTTAATATATATATTTTTTTAATTGAAGCCTATTTTGGACACAAGATATTATATGTTAGGGTCTATTCTTTTTCAAATTATCTGAAGCCTATATTACAGAATATATTGAGTGTTAGTTTATTTTTAATTTATTATTTTTCATTTTTATAAGCGTACACAACACTTTCATATTCAGATTCTTCAATAACCCTTCAGGAATCGCCATCCTATTCACAATCTGCACTACTACTACCCCCGGACTCGGTGGCTAACTCGTCCCCAAGAGATCTACCTTCCCGACCGCCAGGCGTTGATACGGACAGCAAGGGGGAGGATCATAAACCCAGCAGGCTTCTACCGAGTTGGGATGATTCGTTTTCGTTGCGCCTACACGATTTCCTAATGGATAGTCTTCCACCGTGGGACCTACCCTCACCCTACACATGCATACAGTCGCTGGATTACACTTTAATGCAACTCCGGCTGGTGATTAGGGATTTGCGAACGGCTGCTTTGAAACCATTGTATTGTAAGACTTTCAGTTCTTGAAGCCCATTTTAGCACTTTAACTACCAAAACTAACAATGTAACTAGCTGACAACAATTTCCTCGACTCAGAGAAGAGACAGGCGTTAACTAATGTAGACACAGTTTGTTTTAGAATGCAAAAGTATAATTATTGTAAGACTTTCAGTTCTTGAAGCCCATTTTAGCACTTTAACTACCAAAACTAACAAAGTAACTAGTTGACAACAATTTCCTCGACTCAGAGAAGAGACAGGCGTTAATTAATGTAGACACAGTTTGTTTTAGAATGCACAAGTATAATTATTGTAAGACTTTCAGTTCTTGAAGCCCATTTTAGCACTTTAACTACCAAAACTAACAAAGTAACTAGTTGACAACAATTTCCTCGACTCAGAGAAGAGACAGGCGTTAATTAATGTAGACACAGTTTTTTTTAGAATGCACAAGTATAATTATTGTAAGACTTTCAGTTATTGAAGCCCAATTTAGCACTTTAACTACCAAAACTAACCAAGTAACTAGCTGACAACAGTTTTCTACTACATGTACTAACTGTAAGTAACTAAAATTATTCTTTGTACTGACGGTTACTGTAGTAAAATAGACTCTAAGACATCCGGGTCGAGGGTTTTATTGAGCCCCTTTCCTCAGTTCCTAGCTACTCCCAGAAATACTCCAAGTTAGTTCTCATGATCTAACATCATTGGTCTAGATAACATTCAAGTTAATAATACGATGGGATAAAAATGACGAATTTCCGGTTGCCATTTGTGCACTTGACGGAAGCTCGCAATTTTCCAAAAGTAACTAAAAAAGGGTAAGATGACCCAAGTGGTTATGTTCAGGGATTGCTTGTGGATGTTTTGAAATCCCAGAAACTGCTTATTTTCTAATTTGGACTAACTGTCAGCTTTCTTGGTGAAGCATTACAAGTGCAAAGATGTTGATGGGTTGTGTAAAATTCTAGAGTTCTGTGAGCTGTTCTGTTTAACTTTACGATAGCTACTACACCAGTATTACTTTTGTAGTCTTTACAATGCTCTAAGATTAGTGTGTGAATTTCTCATTGCTAATAGTGTTTTTAACCGATGTGTCCACAGTGATTGGTTATGTTTTTAACCTTTGCCAATTATAAAATTAAAATTCAAAATGAAAATAACTAAAGTGCAAGCGCTATAAATAGCAGACTATTGATATCAAGTCACTACAAGTGAGGAAAGTTGAAGCCTCAAAAGTAAAGTAAAACGGTGCCCCTTTGGTATGGGTTACACAACAGGCATGATGAGGTATTTGTTAGAAAATAACCAAAAACTAATTGTTCCAAAAAAAAAACACGGTGTCGAAGCCATAAAGTGTTAGCTGTTGGTTTTTCGTTTAGATATAACATAAATAAAGTGAATAAATTCAATTTTATTCTCTATACGTTTTATCTTTATAAGTAAATTGAATAAATTCAAAGTAAAATTCATTTTATCACTACTCGGGAGCAGCATTTTGACTGCTATGTAAAGTTTGTTTATAACAACTACAAACACCCTGGCTACTATGAACTTTACACCAGTTTGTGTGAACCATGTTAGAAAAACATACTCAAGTGAGTAATGCTTAAAAATACTTGTCTTGAACACTTGATTTTTCTAAAACATAATTATTGTTGGTAAGTAGACTCAGTTGACCCAGCCTGTGGGAAAACCATTTCACAAAGTTTGTGTTCATAAATCCTCTGAATATAAAATTTGAGTAAAAGGTGACATAAAATCAAAATGATACTTTCACAATAATCCTTGCACCCTTCATTATTTAATCTGAATATCATGAGAATTTTCGAACCAAATAGTGTCTAATTCAAAAGGTTATTGGCCTTTTCGTTATGGAAACCTTTGACGTTCTTAGAGCAAAGATAATGTTGGACAGATAAACCTATATATTCAGGACATTATTTCATCAACTTGGATTATTCGCTTATGAAGAATAGATTCTTGCACTATGGAATCAAATTATCACCCAATGAAGCTTTCGATTGTAAGGTAAAATTTTTCCAATAACTTTTTCCCTTTCCTGAGCTACTTTGGATTCCTATTGGATGTTAAGGGCCAAATTAACAGTATTCACAAAATAAAATCATGCACAATCATCAGAGTCTGCGCAAAAAACAGAAAATATAATGTTTATTGAACACGTAGATTAATTAGGCATGACAAAAAAATGTACTTGTTCAGGGCCACATTTAAGGACCCTAAGAAAACTGACTTGGATGAGAAGATGGATATTAGATCAATTTAATGATAAATTAGCTTCGGTACGAAATGACAAACGATCTCAAAATATGTGTAGACGTATCAGATACAGAAGCTTTTGATTTATAGAACATTCTAAATGTGTAACATGTTTTCAGAAATGGTAGTACATGACAAATCTTGTGCGATCTTTCACGGCCAAGGGCACGGTTATTTGGTCTGTACTATACCTGAAGCGTTGTTTGCTTTCTGTCAGTTACTACAGCAACTAATTAAGAAATCATGAGTACACCATCTACTTTCTTATCACTTGCTGGGCAACTGTCTAGACACCATCTTGTGTTAGCGCATCTTAACATCTCAAACATGTAAACAGTAAATCACCTAAACAATGCTGAAGGCTGTAGTTACAGAGTGGTAATAATTAAAGCAGCCCGCAGCTCGGATGTTTTCAGCAAATATAGCGGATAGAAATTTAGCATCTCCAAAAACCTTCGGAGTTCTTTGTCAGTTTTAGGTCCTGATTGTTGAATGACCACGACTCTCTCGGGTAGTGATTGAATCCCCTTGCTGTTCACCAGATACCTGAATAGAGAAACTTCCTGTACTTCGCAGATGACCTTATTAGGGTTGATGACTGTATGATAAATGGATCTCTTGAATATGATTTTTAGTGTTTTCAGTACTGTTATAAAATTATCTGTTATATTAAACCACATGTTATGTATTAAAGCACTTCGTGAGTGTAACGGTACGAAGAAGATTTCCTTCTGTGCAAAACCTACAGTCAGGCTATAAGAAATAGTCATTTGAAAAAAGTTAGGTTTTGGGCTGTTAGAATTTAAATATTGCACGTACATCTTGGGTAACATCTAGAACTGAATTTAATTTCAAAAACGAAAGTTTCTACTAAAAACAGATATTGTATAAAATAACCTAAAGGCATTAATCTTTTTATCTTATCAACAAAGGTTATAATTTTAAAATATTCAATTTTAACCAAACAATTGGATTATATTTATTAAATTACATTATCCATCATTATTTTCGCGATTGAAGTAGTACAACACATTCGAAGTAAAAGAACACATTAAAATTATTAAACATATTATTAGCGTATATATTTGAGTACATTTTACTAACATTACAATATTTATCTTTGTTAACGCGTTTAGGAATAGCTCCATTCTCAAAACTTTGGCACTGTCATTGAATTTGTGAAAATAGAGATATTCAGAAACGCGTCAAACAAAGAAAACAATGAGTTTGTAGGAAAGGTAAAAATGTATTCAAATATTTCTAACATAGTGGAGAGGAATAAAATAGGAATAGGCTATTATTGGGGTTAAAACTGACTCTTAACTCTTAATGTTTAATTCTTTTAAAACCTCCTCCAAAAAGTAATTGACTGTGATGTGCGTTTCGTATTTTTGTAAAATTTCCGATATAAGCACAAAAATCGGATGATTGGGGGCAAGAACGTTTCTGGTGTTTACAGTTCATTCATACTTTTATAATAGATTTAGGTTTCATATATTTTAATCCTACCTCTGAAGTGGCTTTGGAGGAGGCGTTGGTTTGAAGGCCAAAGCTGGGAAGACCAACGAGTACGGAGTAGCTGCGGAGGCTGGAGCTGTGGATGGCGCTGGAGTCGAAAGTGTCCCTGGTCTCCTGAGAGCTGTGATGCGGTTGTCCTGGCGATGTTCCGTCTACTGCTGGCGCTGGAGAAGGTCTTTGTAATGTGGGTACCCTCTGTAGTTGGCTGTGTGATCGCCTCCGCAATTGCAGCACTTGGGGCATCAAGAGGCTGTTTTTGGTACTGACGAAGTTTATGGTTTTTGTCGCACTTAACGCAGCGAGGGGAGAGATGGCAGTGCAGCGAACTGTGCCCATATCTCTGGCAGGCAAAGCATTGAGGAATGCCAGGACGAGAGGTGAAAGACTCTACTTGGACCCTCAAGAGGGACATGGAGGACAGATTGTAAATGTTCATGAATTGTACTTCAATCCTAAGTTTAACGAGGAAGACGTTTACATGAGGTTTGTCTTTGGTTAAATGCGCAGTTACTTTATTGACTTTGAAGCCATGTGTTTCCAGTTTCGTTTCGATCTCAGCGACATCCGTCGAGTAAGGGATGTCCCTGATGACAACTTTCAGCTTCCGATCGACTTTTAGGTCATGTAGACCTTTTGGAGAGCCCGGACATGGCTTACTGTTGTAGGAAATATTTTCACAAGAGTCCCCTGACATTTAACGTCAAGGGGCGCCCTAACTAGCGACTGCAGTTACCTAGCATTCGCCAGCCAGTTTGAAACAGGAACTTTAAATTCCAGCGGGGAAATTGTTTTGGGACATAGCAGGTGTGGCTAGTGGGGTGTTTGACAGTTCTGAAGAGCGATTTGTGGCGTTGGCTTCTGAATCTGAGGATTCGTCCTCAGCAGCAGATTCAATAACCGGAAGGCTGGACCTGTAACGTTTGGTCCCACGAATTTGGACAGACACTGACGAAAATATGAGTCGATCTTTTGCGTAGACGTGGCTGAATCGACCTTCCTCGACCAGGTCGGTCGGGACATCCATGTCTTGATTTTCTTCACACATATTAAATCATGAAATAGTAATTTAGATGCAAACAAGTTGAAAATAAATATTAAACAGTAAATAAATGCACAGGGGATGCAAACTGTCACAGTTTATAAATTGGGCGAGGGGTAAAACAAAAAGAAAAAGCGTAACTGCACAAATAACTATTCACAAAAATACGAACTATCGCTAGTTTATAATAACAATAAAAACATTGGTATTATTGCAATACAAACTACGTAACTTTTTAAATTATCTATTTGCTTAATTAACGCACTGTAATAAAATAGTAAACGCGCCAGATCGAATGGCACAAGTTGTTTACAGTCCTTATCATGTTTGCTGGAAAATATATATACTGACTCAATGCACCCTTCCATCTCCCGTCTCGCCCATCGCAATCTCTCAAGGCCAAGTGCATGGTTAAATGGTTCGCACTATACATGCAAGTCTTTAATCTAACTTTGTGAATAAATATCACCCATATAGATAAATACGTTTACTTAAATTTATAATTCATCGAGTACTCTTTAAATTTGTATGTTAAAATTAGCAACAAATTTATTTATTTCAATTTGTCAACTTGTGTCTAATTCTAGGTGTTACAATTACATAAAATGCCGTTTAATTCTCAAAATGTTGACTTGGTAGTATAAATTAGTCCCCCGGTAGGTCAGTTCCATCCCCAAGAAAGAATTTCTGTATGCATTGTGGCACTTATTTAATATTTCTAAAATTTAATTACAGTTTTTAAATTTGTGAATAGGTTAGTGTTAATATATCGTGCATTATATACCAGTATTGGAACATACATTAAATCTAGAGAAGTAAGTAATTATTTAGTTACAGAGTTTGCAGTCTTGATTTGGTGATTCATTGTTTATTCAAAATATTGACCGAGTAATTTACAATGTATTTAGGACATATAGTACTTAAAAAAGCAACACAATAAATACATTTTGGTTTGTATTGGAAATTGTTTGGTTTTATACCAATAAAACAAATATTTGTCCCTAGCTCACATGGTTTATCATAAGATATTATAAGTAAAATATTCATTACCGTGATATAAGTGGATCTTTTGTGACAAAAAATTACAGCAATTTAACATTTTGAAAGGCTGATGGGATTTGTATTTAAGTTAAATATCACGCTACAAGGTTAATTAAAATTTGTAGAGTGAAGTGCGAAAATATAAAATGAAAGGAAAATAAAGTAAAGTAAATAATAAAGTAAATTACTTAGAACTCAGTTGAAGGTTAATTGCTGCCAGCGAAAACTTTTATATTAGCGATTTGTGGGACGTATCTTCAGAAGAGGCTTTATTATTTATTGGTAAGTACCGAAAAGGGTAAACTTTAAGGCTATACTTCCAAAAATAACAAATAAATACGTCTTTAGGTAACGGATATTTTGCATGAATGTTGTTTTTTCATTCCTTTTAATAAATAATTCAGAAAGCAAAATTCAAATTTCTAGATTACAAATATTACCTAATGTCACTCCTATAATTGTTTTGAAAAAACTTTAGAGCATAACGAGATTGGAAATAACGTGAAAGAACTACATATATCAGATATCGCTTGAGCAATATATCGTCGAATTGATCATTCGTAAAAAAAAAAATAGTAATTAGCACAGATTCAACAATCCTATAAATCTTTTTTAGGTTCACAATAAACTATCGTAAATGTACAATTATCGTAGAACTGATTAACAATAGCACAATCTTATCAATATGGACTGATTCTTTAGAGCTCGCAAAATTTCTAAGGAGGCTTATTGTATAGTGAAGTAAGCATTACACATAAATATACAGTTCCCCATCACCATTGTGTTAAATACGTCGAAGTTGTATATATATATATATATATATATATATATATATATATATACTGTTTATAAAAAAAATGAACAAAGATAGATAGTGGTAAATTATCCTGTTTCCAACACGTTTATATACCCTGAATTTAGTATAATATTTTAGCCTATTTGCATTTGATCAACTATTAATTTCATTAACATAATAATATAAATTTTTCAAATTTTCATATATGTTCACTACTAATCTATAGTATAATTCGGTTTTTTATAAGTACTAATATATATATCATATTTGTCTTCAACGTTTACTTGGTTTGACCTATATAAACTATATTACAGCATTCGCATAAAATTCTTAAACATCATTTTTCAATGCATTTTATTCATTTTAATGTTGATATGCATTATATGTGTATTTACTGTTTTTTGTGTAATTTTCTCATTTGTACTTTTTAAAAAATTGGGGAAACGTTTTTCTTTCATAGCCTGTATTATAATTAAACATTGTACAATAATTTGTACATTCTGTTTTACTATCGTTATTGCTTGAATAAAAGTTTTATATATTTTTTTAAACCTTTATGTGTATGAGTTGTCAACAGCATTTTTTTCAAACCTCGATTGCTAATTGATATTGAGTTGTTTTATCTGATTTTATTTTCCATATTCATAGGATTTTATTCTATCTGTTTATGATATTGTTTAAAGCAGTCATTTTATGGTTACACGGATGATTATAATTAGTTGGTATCTTTTAGTTCGTTCATGAAGCTTTGCGGTATATAATATATTGTAATTCTTTATTTCATCCTACTTTTGTTATATATAAAACATTTGTATTATTGGTTTATTCCATTTCATAAGTAAATTCAATATTTTTCTAAATGTTTTAAGAATTATCTAAAATTTTTTGTTAAATTCATGCTGTTATTTATGAATATATATATATATATAGAATAGCAAATGTGTTTTCCTGTTAGAATATTTTTAAGATTAAATAATATACACTAATACAGGAATATTTAATTTATTGAATAATACACTCGAAGCTTTTCGTTGGTTGACATCACCAACATCCTCAGGAATTACAATACTAAGAATGATTCTTAGTATTGTAATTCCTGAGGATGTTGGTGATGTCAACCAACGAAAAGCTTTGACTGTATTATTCAATAAATCAAATATTCCTGTATTAGTGTATATTATTTAATCTTAATATATATATATATATATATATATATATATATATATATATACATATATATATATATATATATATATATATATATATATATATATATATATATATATTACTTTCACTATATCTACTCAAACAAGAATCTTACTTGGTATTTATGCGAGTTAACTTTCAAAATTGGTCGTATATCCATCATCGGGCCTCACTGGGCGAGGGTTGTAAGAGAATTCTAGCTGTGTGGAATTCCCGTTGTCACATGGTGTGGTGTACCGTCATAGTTCTATTTTCGGATTCACTGCAATGTGCGAGTCTTTTAAGTTTGTCTTAAGATTAATTTTGTCTATTAGCTTGAATAATTTATCGTTTTTTGATTTAATTTTTATTTGTCGGTTTATGATGTTATTTTAATGTTTATAAATTTGTAGTTGTTCACTCATTGTCATTTTGAGGCCTTTTTGTGCTTTTTGTATTAGGTGTACGGTTTTTAATGGGGAATGTGTATTTGTTTTTGATAAAGGTTTTTAAGAATGGATTAGTTAATTTGTTTTTCTTCGTGAAAAGAAATTTTATTTCGTTTTAGAAATTTAAAAACCTACTTAGAAGTAGCTAACATACTTAAACCAAACCAATGCGTTTTAAATACATCAAAATTCAAGACAAGTGCAAGAATTTTACTTCAATTAAAAAACAAAGAATAGAATCTAAACTTACCAAACTAATATAAAAACCAAATAACATAGACAGTATCACAACAATCCATCAATTCCACCCTATTTTTATAAACCTTACAATAACGAGTTTCACCAAATAAGAAGTAAGGACTCTTGAAAATAGCATAAAACCAACATCAAACCAAAATTACAAAGCATAATAAAAAACCTCATAGTACAAACAAAACTGGCAATAAATCCTATAAATTACGAAAATCAAGATAACATTAGAAGAACAGCATCACATGAAATCAACAAAATCATCAACCAAATAATCAAAAAAGAAAATCACATTGAAAATAAAATACAAATAAACCAAATTAACAAATTAAAACCAAAACTATTAAAAAATGTTATAATTCCATTAAAAGCGGACAAAAGCAACACTACAGAAATCATATCATAAACAGAATATAATAAAAAAACAGATGAAATATTAAAATTAAACAATTGCATAGAATTAAACAAAGACCCCACTAAAAAATACCAAAATGAAATCATACAATTAGCAAAACACAATGACAATTTATTCAGCAAAACAAACCCCTTACCAGTACACAACAAACAATCCAAAGCCCCACAAAATAAACGCCCTCATCAAAATACATAAAATCAACAATCCCATAAGACCCCTAATAAATATGAAAAATGCAACTGCCTAAAAAATATCACACATAATCGCCAATAACCTAAAACACGAACTTAAATTGGAAACTAAATACATCATAAAAAACTCAATTAATTAACCCAAAATATTAAAAACAATAAACATAACAGAAAGCACCAAAATTTATATCATTTGATATCACAAACATGTACTCTAATATACCAATAAACGAAACCATCCAAATAATAAAAAACAAATTAACTGACTTTAAAACCAACCCCAAATACACGAACCAAATCACAAAATGCCTAAACACCATACTAAACAAAAACTATTTCATATTTAATAATAAGATATAAACAAATAGATGGCTTTTCAATGGGATCACCCCTCTCAAGTATAATATCAGAAATTTACCTCCAAAACCTTGACGAATTATTCACACAAACCATAAAAACACACGACCCCAACGGACATTGGATACGATATGTTGACGTTGGATTATACATCTCACAAAATAAAGCAATAAATAATAATATCATCCTAAATGAAATAGACAACTTACAACCTAGACATAAAATTCACAATGGAGGAAGAAATAAACAATCAAATAAACTATCTAGACCTAACAATAACCAGATATACAAGTAACATTGAATACTCAATTTATAGGAAACCCACACAAACCATTATTACAATACCAAACTACTCAAACCATTACCCACAACATAAAATGGCTGCTTACAACTCACTCTTACACAAAATGCTATAACTGCCTCTAAAACATAAAGAAAAATCCAAAGAAAAACAAATAATTTATCAAATAGTCAAAAAAACGGATACAAAAAAAATATAGATAAAATAGAATTTAAAATAATAAATTAATTAAAACTACCTAAAATCGAACTACAAACAGCAACTAAATGGGCCACATTCACATATACAGGGTACAACATAAAAGGAATAACTAAAACACTAAAAATAATAATAACATAGCTTAAAAAACACAGGCAACATAATCAATAAAATAAACCAACCGAAACAAATAATTTCCACACTTAATAACGGAAAATACAATATCGAATGCCCAGACTGTAATAAAATATACATAGGCCAAACAAGAAAAAAATTAAAAGACACATATCAAGAACACATCAATGCATACATCAAACCTGACACTTATAATTCAAACTTAGCTACACATGCCATCAAAATCAAACACACAATCCCCTCGTTATAAAACGTACACCTAATAAAAAAAAGTACAAAAAGGCCTCAAAATGACAATCTGGGAACAGCTATAAATTCATAAACATAAAAATAATATCATAAACGAACAAATACAAATAAAATAAAAAAACCTTAAATTATTCAACCTAATAGAGAAACTAAAGACAGAATAAGAGACTCGCACAATGCAGTGTATCCGAAAATAGAACATAACGGTGTACCTTGTGACGGGAATTCCACACAGCTGGCACTATACTACATCCCCTGGCCAATGATGCCCCATGATGGAGATACGACCAATATTTGAAAGTTAACTAGCATGAATACCAAGTCAAATTCTTGTTTAAGTACATATAGTGAACGTGATATGTATATATATATATATATATATATATATATATATATATATATTTAAGATTAAATAATACACACTATTACAGGAATATTTAATTTATTGAATAATACACTCAAAGCTTTTCGTTGGTTGACATTACCAACATCCTCAGGAATTACAATACTAAAAATCAATACTAAGATTCTTAGTATTGTAATTCCTGAGGATGCTGGTAATGTCAACCAACGAAAATCTTTGAGTGTATTATTCAAAAAATTAAATATTCCTGTAGTAGTGTATATTATTTAATCTTAAAAATATTCTAACAGGAAAACACATTTGATATTATATATATATATATATATATATATATATATATATATATATATATATATATATATATATATATATATTCATAAATAACAGCATGAATTTAACAAACAATTTTAGGTAATTCTAATAACATTTTGAAAAATATTGAATTTACTTATGAAATGGAATAAACCAAGAATACAAACGTTTTCTATTTAACAACAATAGGATACAATAAAGAATTACAATATATGGTATACCGCAATGCTTCATGAACGAACTAAATGATACCAACTAATTCTAATCATCGGTGTTACCATAATATCTATCTATCAAAATATAGTAGCATATATTTGAAAAAATATCAGTTTTTGTCACGTAATTTTAAAATTTTATTTATTTTAGCATCTATTTATTGGAAACATATTTCTGATAAATATGAACTGATCATTATATACATATATAACAATAGAATCTTACCTTGATATCATGGTGCAAATATGAAGTTTATGCATTTTCCTGAAAAAATTATAGATGAACACAATTAAGTAACCTATTTAGAATTATAATTTGGGCACATTTTTTTACAAAAAATTTTTATCTTTAATATATCTGTTTTAAAACGTTCTAAGTTTAGTTCAACGACCATTTTTTAAGGATAATTGAGGTTCACCTAATGAATCGTCATTTTACCTGGGAATGGTATATATTGCTTATAAAAACAAACAACTTTTTCATGAATTTGCTGTATTCTTCAATATAGAATCAATAACTGTAAATTCTATAATTATTTCAAATTTAATTTCGTGATAAATAAAATTAGTCATTTTTTCATGAAATGGGTAATTTTAATAAAAAAATAATTTAATTTCAAAGCAAATACTAAGAAGATAAAGTAGAGGTAGTTTTAGTTATCAGAGTAGCTTCTGGTTATAAGTATTTTCTTACTATCCAAACCATAAGTGTGTTATTTGGAGAGTTATTTTTAAATATAATACCGCTGTGAAATACGTTGACAGCGTGCTAATGGATCTATGAACCGAAACTCTTGCCTTGAAGGTACACTCTTGTTACTGACACTAATGGGAGTGACGACGTGCTAAGAAATTATTGCTGTTATTACTCACTCTTCTCCCTCGAACTGCCTGAAGAGCGAGACTCGCTCTTCTACTATTGTTCGGTTCACCTCGTCAATTCTGGATGAGTTTCTAGCGAAACGTCGGAACTGCGGATTTATGGACTGCGGAATAAATGGATGTACTCCAGATAGTAACTATTCTGTATATATATATATATATATATATATATATATATATATATATATATTTATATACATATATATATTCATATTTATATATATGTATATTAATATATATATATATATATATATATATATATATATATATATATATATATATATATATATATATATATATATAGGCTTTTGTCATTCTTAGTATTGTAATTCCTGAGGATGTTGGTAATGTCAACCTACGAAAAGCTTTGAATGTATTGTTCAATAAATTATTCCTGTAATTGTGTATATTATTTAATTTTAAAAATAATTTTAACAGGAAAACATATTTGATATTCTATATATATATATATATATATATATATATATATATATATATACATACATATACTTTTTGTCATAGTCAGATTTGTATTTCTTATGTGAAGTAATAAAAAATTTTTGACAATATGATTTAGTGAACAAAATAATAACTATACTAGTGTTGGCACTACCATTGTGTAGTAGAAATTAAAAGAGATCGGTTTTAATATAGTTTCAGCACTTGAAAATCACAGCATGTAGTTTTACACTCACTTTGCATACTAACTACTTCTAAATTATTCGGTCCGTGTCGCGTGGATAAGAGCCAAAAGTAAAAGAAATTATTTCAATTCTCTATGTCTCCTTACTTTGCAAATCTTACATATAAAAAAAGACCTTCATTAATAAAAGTGAATAAAGTAAAAAACGTTCTTGTTTATTGTAGATCCTAATAATGCTTTTGCGGCCAACCATAAAATAGACGTTATCAAGAATAATTACCAAATGACTGTATAAAGTGAAAGATATTCTGACATTATTCATTAATAAGTACGTTTTAGACTGTGTAAAACTTAAAACAACTTTAATTTGAAAAATGAAGTCTTTTTAAAAATATTTCACTATTTTGATAGATTATTTTCGCCAGTACATTTTCTATTGTGCCTTTTAATGAAATTTTGCTGGAGCTTGTGTATTTCCCATAGCATATTTATTTGTTGTAACTTTACTTCCTCATTATATCGCCTTGTATTTGCATTATAACTAAAACATTTTAATAAAGTTTAGAAGCATTTGCTAACCAAAAGATCTAAATTGTCATTACATAAGGTTTTTACCCATAATATGCATTATAGGCCTCGCTTATTGCAAGGTTTTGCCATTAAACCGTAATTACTCTGAAGGCATGTTACCTTGTGCAACAACTAGTCAATCAATATTCTTAGGCGATAATATTCTGCCAATATGATCGAAACCTGACCTTTGACATATCCTATACTTATGGATATACTTATATTGTTTGTGAAGATACAACTAGAGAAATATTTATTTCTTTGTGAGTAGATGATCATTTACTCTGAATTATATTTTATCAATATAAGTGGTTAAACGGGCCGGATGTCAAAATTGCTCTGAATATTGAAACATCATTTTTCTTCTTTATTAATATTTTTTAGCCTAGTAGAACATTCCTTTTACCTAGATATTTTTAGAAATATGTTTTGTACCAGTCCATGACTTATTACCCTATATGAATAAATAGTATTTATAATTAATTTCGAAACTTTCAAGAAACCTCTCGTCTTCCTTCGTAAAAATGCCTTTTCTCGCTATTTGTATCCTATTATAAATTGATTTAGATTTTCGTAACCTGCCTGAGACATTTTTAAATATTGTTTCAAAATACATAATCAGTAAACTAAGACGTGCAATAGTTGAATTCAATTATATATCAATGAGGTTGAAATTTGACCGAATGTTAACATCAGCTATAAGTTTGCTGCAATAAAATCAAGCCTGTATTATATTATGGTTTACACACACACACACACACACACACACACACACTGCAACGTCCCCCCCCACCTTCCTCTGCCGCTACTCTTTGCTGTTTGTTATATCCTTTCTTGCAGAATACCAAAATTTTATTGTTTATAAGAGAACTTATTCATAAACAACCAAAAATCTGCCTATCACCCTGCTTGTAAAACCGTGCTAAACTCCCTGAGTTAAGTGTATGTTTCCCGCTCGTAGGGCCAAGCCCACAACAAGCCTATTCCCGCTGACTACTATTTAAAATACGTATAAACTCTCCCAAATTAGTTTATCAATTGTGTATGGTCTAGGTATAGTCACACATGTCATTTTAATAGTCAGCTGGAAAGAAACACATTTAAAATAATACACAAAATAATCTCAGAGTCTTACCACCTGATGATGATCTGCAGAGACAGCAAGGGAACGTGCAAAATATGATTGTGTTTAAAATTACCTATTTTAAAAGGCTCCTGTGTCCTTTTAAACACAATCTGCCAGTAGATAAATCTCTGGACTTTTATACAAAAAACCAACTAATCTTTAGACTAGCTCATGAAGTTAGTAGGGAGAAACTCTTTAAAAACATTAGGCTTTATCTATTATCATTTAATGAAATTTAATTAAATTTGTTTACTGATTTAATAATCGTTTTCATATTAGTTGGAAAAAGCTAAACAGTTTTTTTTGATTATTTGACACAGGATGAAATGCAAATACTGTTGATCTTTATAACATATTTAATTCTATTTATTTAAATAAAAAAGAAAATTTATCCTTTTAAGTACAACACAATCATACTAACAAAACAATTCACTAAGTAACTTGTTCTTTCTTATGCTTTAAAAACTTATAATTTGCATATAGATTGATTACATTGATCTGCCTGTTTGTCCAATTTAGAACTTATTGCAGTTGTTTATTTGTTGTTCTGTAAGCTGCATTGTATACTGCTTTTTTGAATTGGTGTGCTATTTTATTTGTGAGTTTGTTTATGTATGTGAGGGTGATGAATTTGTTTGTGTTTGTGTTTTTGTTGTTGTTACTGTTCTTGTTGAGTATTTTTCTGTGTAGTTTGTCTATTAAATAAATGTCAATTAATAATAGCCAAACAGCTATCAGACACAGAGTGGAAGCATTTGAACTATAATAGCGACTTTAAAAATAAATTTGTATACAGTGATCCTTAGCTATTCGCGGGGGCTACATTCCCCGAACATATCGCACAATACTGAAACCAACTATATACGTAACGTGGGCTACGATCCGCAACAAAGATTTTCACATTAAGTACAGCTATACTGTACACTTACAATAGATTATGGTATATTTACATACTACATAATTACACACACACACACACATATATATATATGACGACCGATTTGACGTGACTGGTATCGAATAAAGAAAATGACTTGCCAAAGATGTTCCTGCCGGTCCTTGGAGTCCCTCGTCTGGATTCCCTGGTTCTTGGACATCGGAAGTCGCCATCCCTGGTTCGTCGGTGGTGGTTTCCCTCTATTCCAGCGTCCTGGAGGCTGAGTCTGGAGCCTTCATCCTTTGGTAGTCCTGGATGTCGAAAGCGCTGAGGTTTTGGTCCATCTGGCCTGGTGACGGTCCTACTCGCGGTCCAGCATAGCGTCCCGCGGCACCTCGTGTTAAAAATTTATTTCAGACTGTCTCTAAAGTCTTAGAGACCTAGTAAATATAGCGGTGAGTTTAACCTACCTCACCCCGCTTGCTATCTCTCGATTTATTCCTTGTACAGGCAAGTCGGGCAACGAATCTGATTTAGCTTGCAGAGTTTGATTATTATTTTTGGAATACTGAAAAATGTCCATTTTATTTAAACTGCTGTAACTTTTTTGTTTCTTAAGTTTTTTGAATTTTGTTTTCTCTAATGTTCATTCTGGCTTATTCTGGTTCTTTTAAAATGTCGATGAAAATTCTACGTGGTTTGGTTCTTAATATAGCTTTTTTAAGCACTTAGAGAGTTTTCGCCTCACTCCCGATGCTCAGATTTAGTTAGTTATTACAAATTTATTTTATAATATTTTTTAATTTAGCTTAACTATTCTATTTAAGGTTTTATTTAATTTTTCACTCTTTATTATTTGTATAACTCCCTACTTGATTAATTTAAAAACAACTTTATTTCTTAAAAACAGGAAATTATTTATTTCCTATTTGCCACGGTATCTTAGACCGTTGCAACACACACACACACACACACACACAAACACCCACACACACACAAATATATATATATATATATATATATATATATATATATATATGTGTATATATTGATAAGTTAAACTGATATATATAAATTTATAACTATAGCCTAAATTAATAAATTACCAAAATATAATAAAAAGTTATTATTTTGACTGGTTATAACTGGATATTATTTTTCAAGGAAATTCATATCGGACATAAATCAGTACAAACCAATCTTCTATTTCACCTGTCAGATTAGATCAGAGAAAGCCTTATTTTTATCTGACACGGTTATTCATCTTCATTCTTTTTGCCACTATCTGCTGAATAAATTCTGAAACGGTTCTTTTCTCTTACTTTTACCATGATCAGTATCTTGTTTGTCACCTTTAAAGCCTTAGAGTGGAAATTTTATAACTTTTTGTTCTTCTCTTCTCAGAATTTTCAAGCACTTTAATTTAGTAAATTATCTTATTATCTTTGTTTACATTTGTTCTCTTACGCGCAAATTTCAACATCATGTAATATAGTCAAACAAAGACCTATTATAATATCTTTTAACTTTCATTTGACACATTGAAATTAAAACTTCACCTCTGTTCCCTTACATTCTATAATGACAATCAGTATAATGTCCATGTTCTACATCGTCATTATCATCATTCCTGATTTTTTCATAGTTCGCAATCGGCTTTCTTCCTTAAAGTGTTTATAAGCTTCATCTGCCACTAGATACGTAAGGAAGCTACTTCTTGCTCAAATACTCGACCTCAATCCACTTCTTAAGCATTGTACTCACAGTAAAGCATTATTTTTTGTTTATATAGGCTATATATATATATATATAACTGTTAATCACTATGATGGTTGTTATAACGTCTCAACCGGTAGTGTTGAATTTGGAAGACCCTTGTATTCTCCACTCTGCTCAGTCAACTATACTCCACCCACATGTATAGCAGTTCGCTCATTAGCTGGTACGCGACATAGAAGGGCCACCAAAACGGGGGGAAGGGTAGAGGAAGCGAAATAACTTTCTACATACGATTTTATTAGAGTTATAGTATTTATTTCACAATAATGTAGATATGACAATGTTGACCACTGTAAGTAATATTTGATTTGTCGAATTAACTAGATCACTTTCATAACGATTTGAAATAATATATATATATATATATATATATATATATATATATATATATATATATACATATATATATATATATATATATATATATATATATATATATATATATATATATATATATGTAAGTTATGTGAACTAATATTGTGAACATGACTAAATAAAATTCGTACTAGGATAAATTAATGCTTACGCAGATTTTCCATTGTGCAGGTGGGGAGACAGTTTAGGTTCAGTGTGTTAACTTCTGCATCAAACCGACGTCTCCACCCAAATTGAGTGCATATCAATTGAATGGTATTTTATTGAGCAAATATTTGTGTGAACAAAGTATAGATAACATTATTGAAATAACCTATGTGTTACTTTTCAGACACACCATGGCATCATTTGAATGCTTTACCAACCCGCTAACTAGCGACAAGATTATATGCTATTTAGATGACGATTTCATCAGTATATTTACCTATTTAAATATATTTTATACATATAATCCTTTGTATGTGTTTGAGAAAACTGTTGAGACTTTTAAGAAATTTGCCAATAATGTAAACCAACCATACAGATTTATAATTTTAGATGAATACTTCACGGGCAAACAAATCTTATACACGGCGGAGAATACTATTAACAGGTTCTCAGACGATATTATCAATGGATTCGCTATGAGTGTGTTTTGCCCTAATCAGTTTTTAATACACTTTAATGACAGTTTATATTGTTTTAGAAATACCACACTAGATTTAGCATTAGACCTAGGACATGAGTTTACATGTTTTTGCCAAGTTATATTGGATATTTATAAGTTAGATGTAGCCGACAGCCGAAGTTACGATAGATATTTGGAATTTTTACAGTTTACAGAAAAATGTCTAATATTAAGAGATAGTGTTAAACTTGTGAAGTCTATTTTAGAGGCTGATACAGAGTTATTATATAAATTACCTAGATATCTAGTAATATGTCTCATGCAAGACAAGTTGCGGCCTGTCAAGCTTTTGTATAAATGTAACGGCAATGTATATAAAGCAATAGCAGAGTATTTGTAACTAGATTTAAGAAATGTAACATTGAATGTTTAATTAGGTTTATTGTTCACATCATATTATTATTAATGTAAATATACGTCTCTATTATCAAGACACTAGTACTTATTACCTTATACACCATCCCATGTTGATCTACCGCTATTGTTTGTTTTATTAAAGTAGTTTCTTTTTTCCTTCCACAATAAGTACAAACATTTGTATCGTAAAGAAATCGTTTTATTGAACACATAATATTATTTACATTGTATTAGGCATAGCTACGATAGATATACTCTTATCGTAGCGGATGTTTGTACTCTACATATGCCACACTCTTGAAGGTATAATGCACACCCCTGACAGGCAAACACATGTTCGCATGGTAGAAGGGCAACCTGTATTTCATCGATACAGCAAATCTTGCACAGCGTACGATCATCCTGAATGTTTACACCTTCATCGTCCGAGTAGTCTTCATCATCTGTTGTACAGATGTCTACCCCCATCTGTGCCCGTTTAGCACCTATACCCACTACGTATTTACATTTAGGAAACCACTTTGCATGTTCCTGTAACGGATCATCATTCGTTGACCAAGCTTCAAGGCCTCCGGCGCATGTAAAGCACAATGTTTGATCTGCTTGGCCGGTGTAAAAGAATCCCGCTTCGCTGAGACGAACGGGGTTGACAGTATCATTTGACACTCCTTTCCAAGAACGAAACGAGCGTAATCTACGACGATACAGTAATAGTTTATGGAACGCATTCTTCTCGATTGTGAGAGTATCTGTCCAGTAGTAGACACCTACCATGGTGTTGTCTGAGGACTTGGGTCTGTGTTGTCCGTACTTATATTGTTCTCTAGGTTAAGGGTTGATTACGTCATCATCCCCTCTACATATCCAAGGGTTGGAGATACTATACAGCCACCTGATAATATAAACGGATACGGCATCACGCATAAGAGGAGACAAGGTTAATAAATTGTATAGTACTACAGTCTGTAATTATTACCTACTTTATTTTTGATGCCTAATTTTCTGTATAATAAAAGTGTTGAGAACATTCATCAATTATTATTATTAATTTCAGATGACAAATCTATCTATCCTTTCTTTAATAATTTAGTGTTAAATATTTCCAGTTACTCTTTATATATATATATATATATATATATATATATATATATATATATATATATATATATATATATACCAAAATTGTGCTTGCGTCGTTTTATATAAACTTTTTTATTGATTATTTGATACTTTATAACATATATGCGACATTTGTGAACATTTTATACCCTCTCATAATAATTATACATTTTACATCCTGTCCAAATACAATTACCGTCATTAAAACACCGGTCGTATGATATAGGATATTACCCTTAGTCTAGTTAATATATTTTACATTACATATGTTATTCATATTTTATATTTTCATTCAATTATTAGATTTTTACCAATTAAATAATTAGTATTTTTTCTAAACATTAGTTACATTCAGCATTCCTGTAGCCCTATAGGTTAAACAAATGTTATTCATAATTATCATATGTTTTACAAACAAGTAACCTTTTAGACATATGACATTCAATTATAAGTTTTTCTCTATTTAGCTATTTAGTATATTACACACATATATTCCAATACCTCTCTAAGTTACGTTATAAACTAAGCCATTGCATATATATTCATAACTTCTATGTGAAAGATTTTAATTGAATTTAAATTTTTAGACTGACATCTTCCCCAAAAACGTATTTCCATATATAATTTTTTATATATAATGAGAAAGAGAGAGAGTCAATAACATCTGACTAGACACTCTGGTTCACTCCTAGTTCCAGGTAGATTTACTCAAATCCATTTTCTACAATCTGTTGTCTCCATAGCTAAAGATGTTCTGTTGTATTGGTAAATAGTCCGTGCTTCAAACCACTGATAAATCTGGTCTTCATTTGCTAATTACGAGCAGTGTAAATACAGTTCTGTAGTCACTATTTCACTCATCCACTATATATAGAATGAATTTAAAGTTTTGAGGTCAAATTTAGTTTTGCTCGTACTGTTTATTAATACTGGTCTTCATTTGTTAATTACAAGCAGTGTAAATACAGTTATGTAGTCACAATTTCACTGTTCCACTATATATATAGTATGAATTTAATATTTTGTGGTCCATTTAGTTTTGCTTACACTGTTCATTATTAGTAGCAGAATATATTTTAGTAGCGGTGTCTAATTAATACAACGGCTCTAGTGTTCAATCCTTTAACAATCTACTGTTATCGGAAATTCATCTTCACATCACAGCGACGACGGTGGCGGCAGCTTCAGGTGTAATTTAGTGTTTTTCTCTCCTTTTCATTTGTATACTAAAACCCATATCCCGGCTAATCGCTTAGCTTTTCTCATTTTAAACAGTGCTATATCTATGATAAGATCTAGTATTGTTTTACTTAAAATTTATTTATATTCTATGATACAATTTATATAATATACTCTAAATATCATGTGAATAGGTCGTTTGAGAATCAACACATCTCCGAATTGTTGGTTAAATATGTAAATTTGGTAGATAATTTGAATAGATTAATACAATTGAGTCTGTCTGGCATCTGTAAAGACATGTTAAATTTTGGAATACGGCGTTAGATATTGACGTTAATCACTTTTCCCCCATACAGTTGGTTATCTACGGACATGAGGTGTTTCTCAAACGACCTATTCTTTTAATGTTTGTCATAAATATAACGGTACTACTCCTAATAATTATATGGTGCATTAATATTCCGACAGTCTAACGTTACCCAATACGGAATACGTATTGTTCATACCCATTCTTTCTTCACGGCCAGTTAACTTCAGATCGTAATGAGCCATATTATTATTAAAATGTTCCCCATCTAGTGTATAGGATATCCCATACTCGTCTGATTCGATATCGCTGTAGTCCCAAGACCAGTTGGGGGGGAGCTAGGTCAAAGTCTGATTAGGGTATTCTTCGAATTTACAAAATTTTCTAAAAAATAATTGATACCTTTCTATAACATTATCTTTATTATACTCTATATCAGTAAACATACCATCAAGATCGCTGTATAGAATATAATTAAAAAGATACATGTTATAGAAGTGGGTTTTCGATAAATTTTTTATATACCGTCCATTTTGAAAATTTTTTGAATAATCCAACCTCAACTCGTATTCAACCAGCACGAGAATGGTATGTACTATATACTCCCAATTTTCTAGAAAAACATTTTTTAGATATCCCCATCCCTCAATTTAGAATATATATATTTAAAATAGTGTTCATAATTTTCTATAGCTTTAATTTGTTTATAAATAATATATCTGTTCTGATATTTAAATTTATGGCAGAATGAACATTTATCAAATAATTCACATTTTTTCAATTTATAATACCCGTTAAAATTTTTCTAAAAAGGTCTAAATCAAGGCATTCGCCGGATCTTATAAATAGAAATATTATATTTATTAGATTAATGTTCATATACGATTGACTAAATAAGGCCAACACACTAAATAGCAAATATCTTAAAACCATCAAAATTAAGTCTAACAGTTTATATTTACTAATTATTATATCAGACTTACATCTACGGACTACGAAACTGCTACAGCACCCTAAATAACTTAAATCTATTGATTTATTCATGTTTATGATATTAAATTAAGAACACTGAACCAAGCACTAAGACAAAAGTTTCTTTTAAGAAGATATTAATATTTGTCTTGCGAGTTACTTTTATTAAATATTATTTTAATATAATCAGACCAAGATGCGGGTTGCGTGATTACAAGCACTCTTTTTCTGTATGATAATGATCGGTGGTTTGTAGGTAGGTGTTATCAGCTCTTTGTAGCTTGGTAATTTTATCGCAGGATTTGTACATTTGATTCTTTATCAACGGATGTCCACCACGATCACTTAGACCTAAGGATGTCCTACCGCTATCGTATTGGTGACATATCCTACCTGGATTTCCTTTTCAGATATCTACTGTCGTACAGGCTTGTTTTACGAGTGTTCGAAGGGGGAATTGCCGATTACATTAAGTTTTCATACAAAGGAGTACGTGTATTCGTTGCAGTGTTTTCATAAGATCTATACATCATGAGCAGACCAGATAATGAGGGCTGGCTCATGATCAACAAGTGTTTGGACAACATGATGACAACACTTAGGAGGTTGGTGTTATATTCATTATCATTTAATATTATACAATAATTTATATCATCTGTTTTTGTTGCTATATTGTTTCGATCTTGTTTTTTAGCGACATTCAACAGAAGCTGTGGGACAAATAGGCTGGAGGCACGATAGAGTTAAGTGTGGATTTTCAGATCGTTATACCTACTGATGGGCCTCCGCATAGTAGTAAGCGGCGAAGGTTTCTTATTATACCACTACAAGTAGCACCTACACCTTTGGCTACACATCCACCTACGGTCTCTTCGCAGTCTCCGCATCCTACCTCGTCTGCTGATACACCCCCACGCCTAGGAGTAGGTTAGGTTAGATGCAATTTAGCTAGCTTAGGTTAGTGCGTCATAGGCCTACTTCCCCCACCACTTTTTGTGCAAAAGTGGGCTCATTAACTACTATCGGGTGTGATTTAAGACGGTTTCATTAATTTAATTCTGATGGAATGCTTCCGTTTTTAAATTTGGCGCCATATGTCTCTCTTCTTTTGGCTCCTATATACGTAGTAGACATACCGTTGTATACCCAATGTTGTAATTAAAATAAGTAAAAGAAAAATGTTTCGAAAGGCTACATAACATTTTCAACAAGATATACATTATCCCACACACTGTAACGTTATTCAATTACTAATTTAAGCTTTACATTGAGAACTTTTAATTTAAAAAAAAAATATTTTTTTTTAATTTTCGAAAATAAACATATATGTAAACATAAATACAAAGCCATATGCAGCTATTTGTAAAAATAACTTTATAAAGTAAAGCTATTTTTAAAGGGGGGAGTGGTTTTTTTAATGTATTAATTTGAGAAGATAAATTAAGCAACAAATAAAAATGGAAGAAATGTCAAACTTCTTGCAGAAAGTTCAGTAAATGTGCAGGAAGAGAAATTGTGAAGAGCATGAAGAACAGGAAAATCGCAAAATTTAAAAATTTACAGCGAGATTTGAAATATTATACTACAATATAGAAGTTTTTCAACACCGTAAACCTGATGTACAGGATCACGCGGAAAAGGGTAGTAGCCCCGTTATTTTCTATCAAAGTTGGTGAATGGATCAGACACAACAGGTGAGGTCCAAGGAATGACGAGGATGTTAGAAGATGAGGGGAGAGGTTTTTCAGGGAGTCGCGAGATACGGTCATTATTATGAACTACTTCTTCAAAAGTTTCTAATTCACAGTACCTTATCTATTAGATGAAGTGTATTTCCCCCCTCTATATTTCACTGGGGTAGAGTGTCGTCCTTTTATCGGTTTACGGAGATGCCCTTTCGATAAGTATTCCTTTAATAAGTAATATAATAATGTACGACTTTAAAAATGCTATCTAAAATTAATAATGACGGCTTTCTGCAATAAGATCGTATTAAAGGCGTTCTCGCAGAGATTCTTTATCTACAAGTCATTAAATACTTCATGAAATAGTTCTGGAAAAAGCGATTTGCTTACAGGGGTACTTTATAGATGCCTAGTGAAAGAGATTCTCTATGAATAACTTCTTTATATTATGTCTGAAAAAAGCTAGAAGAATTGCGTCTCTGATATGTCTCTGACAACTTCCTACAATACACTTCTGAGAATTTTTAGAATAGATCCTGCAATAATATTGAGCTTAAAAGGATTACTTCTCAACAGATACTGAGTATTTCTTGTAATAGCCAGGCAAATATCATCTGAAATAGAGGCATGGCACCTAAACACTTTTCTAAGGATTTTATGTGAATCGTACCTATATCATTTGACCTACGGGAATGGTATCTATCAAGCCTAGTGAGGATAGCCTTCAGTATTTCCTCTAGTAGTTACGACAACCTGGTAAGACGCGTCTACAACTTGATTAATGGTTATTGCATTAGGTTCTGCAACAGAGCTTAATAAAACAATATGGCATTTATATAACCTAACAAAAGATCTCCAGCTATTAGTCTACAGACAGCGTATGACCTGCAAGGTTAGCATTTCTATACAGTAAAATACCTATTATTTTGCAATATATTCGTTAATGGCGCCGGAACTGCAGTAATGGTATTTTTAAAGAAATTATTTAGGATATCCTGCAAACTGTTGGGAAATAAATATATACATTTCTTCACGTATTGTAGTAATTGTGTTTTTAGGAAAAATAACTAAGTTTTTCATTTGCATACTGTGTGTAACTATTAATGAAGGATCGCTGGGGATGGGGGGCATAATAATATATAACTTATTTCCTAAGATAACATTCTTGAAATGAAAAATTTTAAAAAAATGTGTAATAATAGTGCAAAAAGTGTAATAATATAACGATATGGATACATATGATATTGTGCGTTATGTATGTCAGTAAGTTAATTACTGTATGTTAGTCTATGCAATCACACTTAGGTTTTAAACGTTTGTTTAATAAATGTAAGTTATTTTGCAAACGAAAGCTATAAAGGATAGTTACAGAAAAGATCCATTGAAAGAGCTAGCAACTTTGGCAAACAATATTGTTTATTACGGTAATGCTAATTTTTATCAGTCAGCTGTAGTGTAATTGCTCAATTCTCTTACATAAGGCAATGCGGCTTCGAATAAATAAAGGTTTTCGAGAACTAGCAAGTTTCTTTCAATTAAATTATTTCCTGACAAAACTAATTACTTTCTCAAAAACATCAAATTATAACAGAATCACTACTTCTCTGAGGAGATGTTTCTGCCACGTGACTGTCAGAAGTGGCCGTTGGATTCTAAGAACATTCGTTTACCCTAAAGGAGATACTTTTCCACGAGACAGATTAGGATCTAAATAAATCTGTAATTCTGTGAGGGATCTACTTCAACAACAATGAAGCAAGTTATAGTTGGCTATAATTGTACAAGCTTTTCGTTGATGAAAACCTTCTCTTGGAAAAAACTACATAGTGACATAAAACTTCGTTTTATTCTCTGAATATTGGAAAAATTTAATGTAGATTAAAATGGAATTACTACTGCGTTTGAGGGTGTACGTCTATATGAATAACTTAAGGAAATGCCTTGAATCATCATTATCATTCCTAATGACTTATATCCATTGATTACAAAGTAAAACCTTTATTTTTTATAAACAAACTAGTTCCTCACGTACTGAAGGTCAAACGTCAGCCCCATGCGAAATACTTTCCTCATCTACCAGTTTATTACCTAATCACACTGTTACAATGAAAGTAAGTCTCATGTAGCAACATTATCTTAACCTTCCGAGTTGAGGAATAACTTGTACTACATTCCATGTACACTTACTTGCTAGATAAGAAATATATCATTCTTTTATTACGGAGTATGCAACTATCGGTTTTGCACTGTTTACTCGAACAATGGTTATTTCCTATCATCAGAGAATTTCATTTCCTTAGTAAAATTTTGTCATCAACTCTGACACAGTCTTGCAGCAAAAGAAGCGAAACTATTTTTCTTAATCCTCTGAAACTCTCAAATCACTGTCGAAATGAATATTACTACGATTGGGTAACCTCAGAATAGTTGCTATTCATTTGGCGTGGAGTCTCATATTTTCTCTTTTCATACAACCTACTTGGATTCTCCCCGGAGTATGTCCTTGAAACTTCCACTGAATAATTCATTCATACGTGGTTATAATCATGCACGTATTATCCATGAAGTATCTGCAAGTTCTCAGCTTCTAACGCAGATCACAGAACTATGAAGAGAATGAAACATATCAGAAGCCGTCTGTTACATTTTGAATAGGAATAGGAAAACTGTTCCCTCGTTCTATTGAAAATATGCATGTAGATGATAAGTCTAATTTGACGTTCGTATTGAAATTTCATTAGGTAACCATTAAATGAAGATATCATTACGATAATATTTAAGACAATAAATAATCAATAAGATCATAGTACTTAATTAAACAATCATCTGAAAATGTGTTAATTGCGCATTTTCCAAACAAAATTGTAATTGAAACTCTCTTATAACGTCCACAGTCAAATAACGACATAATGTAATCTACTTTGAATCATATTGAAAAAAGAAATTGAATGGAAGGTTTTTATTCTTATTGCGTATGTAAAAGATTAAGAAGAAAAAAGGCAACATACGAAAGCCTAAAATACTTGAACGTATTACATGTATTAGTTAAGGCTATTGTAAAATTCAAATCAAATATCGTCTAGTATTACTTGTCTACAGTTTTATATAGTATATTGTCTCGTGATAATAAATATTGTTAATCCTAATTATTAAAAATTCCCAATATTTCAAAGTATTTTTTCATATTTAATATTATTCTAACCATTAGAAATAATTTTCAAATAATAAAATATGTAAAAATCAGGTAGGCCTAATAATAATATATTTTAGATATAACCATTCAGTTGTTTTTCAATTTATGAATAATTTCTTTAAAAGTGTTGTAATTACATGTATTGTTATTTTGCCTAATCTGTATCATAAAATATCATTTAATTTATACTTTCTAAATTTTTTAATATATAATTGAATTAATTTTTTATTATTTAAAATGTAACATACAGTAGATACGTTTATTGAAATCTAACGTGAGATTTAAATCTCTCTCTCTCTCTCTCTCTCTCTCTCTCTATATATATATATATATATATATATATATATATATATATATATATATATATATATATATATATATATATATATATATATATATATATATATATATATATAATAATAATAATAATAATTAATTAACAATATTTCAAAAACGAGAATACTTTTAATGAATATATTTATTCAAAGCTTTTTGCTGTTAAATAGTATCAGCATCTTCAGGAGATAATTATCTAATATTATATTATCACCATATTTAATATATATATATATATATATATATATATATATATATATATATATATATATATATATATATATATATATATGTGTGTGTGTGTGAGTGTGTGTGTGTGTGTGTGTGTGTGTGTGTGTGTGTGTGTGTGTGTGTGTGTGTGTGTGTGTGTAAGTGTATGTGTGTGTAGGCCTATATCTCAACCTATATTTCCTTACAGAGGAAATATTTCTTTTTCTTTACATTTTGAGTTAGATTTTGGCCTGATTAGTTGTTTTTGACGAACGTTCAAGTAAGGTGAGGGTTTCAAACCATAAACAATTGATAATTCAAAAATCCTATATAAATTTTAAACAATGTATTAATAATATATATGGTTTTAAATTGATGCGCTAGTCTTTATTTAGGTTAGGGGAAAGGTGTTAATGCTTAGGCGCTACACCTAAATGGGAGGCTTAACATGGTAAAGTTTGTATGTTCCATATATAAGCCTAGCATGATTTATATTGCGATCTTAGGAAGGTCAGAAGTCTGAAAAAAAATTATTTTTCTCTAAACTTAATACACAGTTTGAAGGTGTATCGGAAATTTTTGTATACGTTTTAAAGTAGAAAAAAAATTAATATTTTGTACTTTAATATTTTATCCTTTATATTATACAATTTTATAATTTGTCAACAAAATGAGAAAAAATTATTTGCTCTCTTAGATAATAACAAAGTATTATTCGACTTTTTATGTTTTAAGATAGGCTTATATTTATTTTAATAGGCCTATAGCTAACAATTTTCAAATTAAGGTTTTGGCTATTCCAATTAATTAATTGTCGAGATACTACCATTGGTTTGATCCATTTTGTCGACTTGTACTCCCCTTGTCAGGCTTTGTGCCTACCTACACTAGGCTTGTCACAGAGTTTAAGATAAAATCCTGTGTATGTACACCTTGTAAGGTCACTGGTCACTGAAAATAATTCATTATTTCTTTCACATTATTATATTTAAGGAAATTTAATGTTTTGGCCTTACATAGCCTTTCAAGTCACCTAAAGGTGTTAAATACAATTTAACTGTTTTCTTGTTTTCCTACATCCCAAAGTCTTATTTCTTAATCAGGTGAATTTAGTTTAGTAAGGAAAACAATTATGTCAGTTTTGAAAGGCAGGTTTTCGATAGTATTAAAGACTATGTGTGATTTGTATTGGGTTTAAAGAAATTCCAATGACTACTGAAAACATAAGCAAAAAACTAGACACCATTAAATATTTAGCATACACAGATGGATTCAACACCTTAATAATAGACAACCTATGGCACAATACACAAAGAAAACACTAAAATTAACACTAAAGAGAGGGAAATAAATACATCACTTTACCATACATAAACAAAAAAATAAACAAAATAGCCAGTAAATTTAAAAAAAAAAACAGGATACAAAATAACATACAAAACTATTAACAATTTACAATACAAAATACAACACAACACCAACAACAAAGATAAACAAATTAAACTGCAGCAAATACAAAAAATTCTTCATTGGGCAAACAGGTCGCAGCTCCAAACAAACGAGCTAATTTTTATATAAACAATTAATTTCTTTTATAACTACGTACATTTTTAAGAATATTAATGGGTATTTTTAATACATAATTTAACTTATATTGTTTATTTGTAATTAACATTTGCTTTGTACCTTTTAAATCCCTAGTTCAATTTACTTTTACTTTTAATCTTTAACATTGCGTTGGCAAAAATAAGCTTGTTTGGGCCATTACAAAAAATCCATTCACTTCCAATGTTAAACATTTTAAACCCACTAATTATTATTTATTAAAATGTATGCAAGAATTAATATGATTTAATATTTCCAACTACTCTACTCTACTCTATTTCCAAATTAATAAGTATTGCCTCTTACGTTTATCTATTTAGAGCCCATTTTCTATAGGCTAAATAAATCTATTATTAATTACTAAATAACCACTAACTGTTCAGAACTTTTCGCCAGTTACATTATTTGCACATTTTTACACTTACATCTGTTAAGGGAATATCCTTGAAGATACCAATAACAGCAAAAGATTTGAACAGTTATTGTTCATTCAATAATTAACATAATCCTGTAATTTAAAATTTTGTTTATGATTAAATGGAATATTATATCCATTTTACACAGAAATAAATGCCGGAAAAACAAATACGTTAATTTTCAATGAAGTAAACTTCAAGAAGTTATTTTGTAAAGGACGTGAAATAATAAATGTTGTAAGATGTTGAAATAGTTATGGAGTATAGAAGTATAAGTGATAATAAATACAGCGAGCTAGCGAGAGACCTATGTGAAAAGCCTTGCATGAAAATTAATAACTGGAGAATTAAAAATTGATAAATTTACAAAGATTTTACAAGTAAAATATTTTGATTTCTTGTGTTTTTATTATTAAAATACATTGATTAACGGGGTACAATAAAACATTGCTATTCTTATTGTTCTTATTACACTTTTGCTATTACTTGCGGCCAGACATTTTGTTAACTAAAAGTTGTGGAATTGTTAACTTACACTCTTCGATCACATCACTTATTACTTTCAAAATAATGGTACCGAGGAAGCGTAACTGCAGCATTCCTAGCGGCCAAAATACGAGGCCGAAGAAGTCGTAAGACGAAAAAAGTTTCCTCCAAGTGTAAGTTAACAATTTAACAACTTTTAGTTAACAAAAAGTCTGGTAAGTAATAGCAAAAGCGTAATAAGCTGTAACAACCAGCTTGTCATGAACAGAATCAAGATTTCGATAATTATTGTTCCATTAATAATATGAGAAAATCCTTTAAATTATTCATTCAATTATTTATAATTATTAAATCAATTTTTGCATTAATGTATGCTTGAAATTGTATTAACATATCAATTATGTTAAAAGCTTATAATTTATTTTTGACCTCCTTAAAATGTCTAGCAACTGAGTAAGACATGGTCCGCCATGTAAGCTACTCGGTGATCCTCATGCTAAGCCTTTTCCTTACGACTTCGTCACCGCCGCTTATATTAACGGCACATTATTCATAGCATCGCTACACAATTATACCAACAATTAGTAATAAAGTACGGCGATGTCGGTAGTTAATCAACCGGACATGGGCTCAGGTGTGCCTCGTCAGCAGCGTGAGAAAGCTTGCAAGGACATAAGGGTATGTCTTGAGACAGTATCCTTTAATAACATATTTCCTGTGACAACCCTTTCCTTGTATTGGGGCAGGTGACGGCTGGATGGGCAACGAACTTGACTATCATTAAACTTGCTCCGTGGGAGTCGGCAATGACAGGGATGCGCACACCGGTACGTGCGTTAAAGTTCCCTAAGCATTTAAATCTCAATAAGAATCAATACTTCCAATACAGGAAAAAGCCAGCTTAGGAGTTAATCTTTTCAGTATACGATTTTCTAAGTTGAAAATATTGGAATATTACTGGACTTTAAATTATTATTGTTTTCGAAAACGATTTCAGGATTTGCTGGTTATAAAGTTTGTTCTTTTAAATGACTTTTGCAAAAGCATAATAAAATTACGTTGTGCCACGCCTACAAAAAAATTTAACTTAGAAAAACATTTAATTTTGCGAAATGAAAATTACCTGAAAAATTTGTTTTCAGTCGCGCCTATGAATGTTTTCATTTCATAAATTGGATTTAAGATACCAAACTCATTATGTATTTCGATCTTTATATTGAATTATTTTTATTTAGAATTATCAAAATTTAAATAAATTAATATATTCAATAGATGACCAGAACTATTTATCAATAACGTTTTTCCTTAAAAATGTTCAATAAATGAACATAACCTTGCGAAATAAATGTAACATAACCTTGTGTTGAAACAGTTGTTTGAAAAAATAAAGTATAACGTAAAATCAGCTGATATATGACATTATATGTTAACATTTAGTTTACTTTTAGGTGACTCAAACTTAATGGAGTTAGAACTAATGCTATTAATCTGACGGAATTATAATGACGTAATATTTTATGTTTATGTTTATCCAATAAGGTTTTGTAGGCGTGGCAATAGAAGTTTTCATTTCAAAAATTACTTTAAGAGTTGTTTAATATTTATAAAGGTTTTATAAGATCACTCTGAACAGTAGAATTACTATCTTTTTCATACAATTTATTATTTTAAAAAAATTGTTTTGAAATATATTTTTTGTGATGTTTTTTCCGTGTAAAAATTACTTTGGAACATGTACATCACACATCGCAAAGGAAATAAGAATACGCAAAAGATGCCTACAACGAAACTCGTACAACAGGAACATTGCGAAAGATGCGTACGGGATCAGGTTTTGCAAATTATGAGGGTAAACTATGACGTCAGAACATCTGAGAGACGACATTTGCGTACAACTTTTAGGCGTACGCGAATCTTTTAAATTCATTGAGCTACATAAATGAGTTTACCTCTGAGCTAAACATAGATGTCGCTTAGTTTCTCGGGGCTGGAGATCCTTTAAAACTTAATCTATTAAAACTGATTCCCATCGCACTTTTCCAGCATTTGGACTGGAAAAACGATAGAGATGACGTGTTTAAAATTAGTTTGTAGCCTCGGTAATTTTGTTGTTGTTTTTTATTTTCAATTTTTAAAAATTTGTTTCATTTTAAAGATTGTTTTCTTAATCTATATTACAACCTGAGCAATTTATTTCATTTTACCATGTGATTTCTTGGGTCTAATATAATCCATATTTTGGATTTAGGAAAGATATCTTGAACAAGACATTATTTTCCAGTTGCTAGGATTTTTGTAGTTTTTTAATACATTTTCATCCTACTTTATATACTTTGTTTTTTTTCTCTATCCTCCAGTCTCATATCCATAGGAGTCAAATTTTCAGCCTCTTTTGATAAGTCTCTTTCGATTAAATCGAACTTATCACTTTGACAGTTTAAAGCAAAGTGACCACTGACAAAGTGGTAAACATTTTTTGACCAATTTTGACTGGGAGAATCCAAAACGTTAAAAATTATTAGCAAAAGTGTTAACATCTGTAGTTTGGTTTGTACGCTTTTTTCGCTTGTCAAATTTACGACTTACCCTAGTCAATTGCTATTGTTTCCCCTTGTACGCATATTTCGCTGTATGCATTTTTCTTGCCACCGGAAATAAGCAGTAAAATTCTCTAATAATGACACCGTAAAGTGTCACCGATTTTTAGAGCGTTTATAGGTTAATTAGACCTGAACCCAACAAACCACTGTTGTTAAATATTTACACAAGCTAAACGTATATTGGTGCAATTCTGTGCACCTTCAATGCAGGCTAATTTATAATTTTATATAATAATAAAATATCATTTCGCCGTTTATATCATTTCCACTGGCCAGTTTAGCATAACCCACGTAGAAATGTGGTTACAGCCCGACCAGCTATTTTTATGACGGATACACAATTCATCGAACCACCAAATACAACATAAACACGCATCATTCAAACATTTACTATACAGATTAAATAAAATACCTATGTCTACAACTAACTACATAGCTGAACTACACACAATCAAATATTTAGCTCACAAAAATGGATATGACAATTATTTAATAGACAAACTACACAATACAACAACTGCAATAGTATACAAACTAGAATGCAACATCTGCAATAAGTTCTATATTGGACAAACAGGCAGATCTTTCGCCGAAAGATATAAAGAACACAAAAGCGCACTGCACGCTACTATTAGATCCACCTAACCACCTAAAGGCCATACAATAAACACACTAGAACAGTATGAAATATATAGACATAGCAACACACATAAAAATGACATCCTAAATGAACAAACACGGCACAGAACACACATACTCTTCAATCACCTCACTTCTAACCTTCAAAAAATGATACCAAGGAAGCACAACGGCAGCATTCCTAGCAGCAAAAATACGATGCTGAAGAAGTCGTAAGACGAAAACGTTTCCTTCAAGGGTAAGTTAACAATTTAACAACCTTTAGTTAACAAAAAGTCTGGTCGCAAGTAATAAGAAATTTGAAATATATTTTTAATAAGACTGCTAATATTTTTAATAAGTTCAACGATTCAATACATTTTTCTTCATCTTCCCTTATGTTTGCCAACTGTTCTATTGAACCATCGAAAGTTTAATCGAACTGTCTTAAAGGTTACCTGGATTGTTTACGCTGTTATTCATCGCCACGTTTGATGTTTCACATTCATCGTTATATTTAGCAACACAGTCCACTTTATTAAGGATGGCATCGCTAAGTGTTTCACATTGTACATTAATGAAGTTGTCTGTCTTTAAAATTTCATTTGCAGAATAATAATAATTTTATTTTATAAGTCACAGTTGTGCTTAATGGACGGTCGTAAACCTGCCTAATACGGTTAGGAGAGAAATATGACTTACTCTATATACCGTGGGAATAAGAAGTCATTAGGTGGCTTTAAAAAAATATTTCCCGTCAGATTTCCAAAGATAAACGAATTGCCCCGAATATTTATGAAAGTTAAACTCCTGCTTTAAAGCAGTAGCCTAATGCCGAAAGTGGTTACGCCTTCACTTAGAGGTTATTTGTTGAATCGCTCTCAGTTCATTTGACCTACAATTAGTGTAATCTCTCTTAGCTCCAATTGAAATGAACGGTGAACAGGCCATAAAAGAACGAAGAAATGTGAAATGATGCATTAGTGCGCTTTGTTGAATCGTTCTCAGTTCACGTGACCTGGAATAGGAGCTACATCCATCCTAGCTCCGATTGAGTTGAAAAGTGAATAAACCATAAAAGAACGTGGAAGGGTAGATAAATCTTCAGTGTTCGTTGTTAAAAAATTGTTGATTCACTGCGTGACTTGACATCCTTTCTACCATCTATCCTATCTCAAAATGAATTGAACGGGTAACAGGTCTTAAAATAACAGTGGAAGTAAAGCTTACAGTTGATTTGATGACCTACAATTAATGTCATCCTTCTTAGCTCCGATTGAATTGAATAGTGAAAAGAGCGGTGAAAGTGAATCGATGCTATAGTGTTCTTTGTTGAATCCTTTTCGGTTCTTTTGAGGTAAGTAGGGTTTCATTCCTGTTAGTTTTGATTGAATTGAACAGTCAAAGGGCCATAAATAAACGAGGAAAGATGAAAGGATGCTTTCGTGTTCTTTGTTGAATCGTTTTCAATTCATTTGACCTACAATTAGTGCCATCCCTCTTAGCTGCGATTGAATTGAATAATGAAAAGGTCATAAAAGAACGGCAAAAGTGAATCGATGCCATATTGTTCTTTGTTGAATCGTTCTAGGTTTATTTGATTTGCAATTAGTGGCATCCCTCCTAGCTCCGATTAAATTGAACAGTGAACAGGTCTTTAAAGAACGATGAAATTGGAAGCTAATGTTTACTGTTATTTATTGAATTGTTCTCGGTAGCGCTAAATTTTTTTTTTTGTGTGCTTTTTAAGCACATAGGTCGATTGATGATTTGATCCGTATCTTGGCTCAGTACCTTACTCGAATACTAGACACCCTAAGCAAGGAAGCCATATTATCTCTCCTAAACCTTGCTAAAAATGGATTTATTTTATTATTAATGAAAAAACAATTTATAGAGACAGAGGAGGTCGAATATAAGGAACTTTCTTGAACATGTTTCTTTGCTTTACTTAAACGGGGCCCAATAAAAGTATTATAGAATCAGTGAAAGTTTTATTTTTCCGTTAATAAGAATGGGTATAATGCACTTTAGGGTTTTGAAAAACTTAAAGAGCCCCAGAGAAATCCTCAGGGCCGTATTCGAAAAAAAAGGGCTGGATTCATGCCACTTATAAACTATAAAAGCGATAGAAATAAGAGTATATTACTGTTTTGAAACTAGAAATCTTAAATTTATCATTTTCTAAATAGCTAAACTCGTTAATTTTCTTACCTATTCGATTTTCCTATTTCTGGGCTTACGTCTTCTTAACACTAAAGAAACTTTAAAACGCTAGTTAAAACCAGTTTTCGACGTCACCCTGCTTTATTCTTAAAGTTGTCACAAATTTTGAACAAAACTGAAATTATTATCCAAGAAAATATTGGTTTGCTCTCTGTATTTCCAAGGAATGCCCTTTCGAGAAACTGTAACTATATTTTCGTGATTATAAAGAAACAATCGATGTCCAAGAAGAAACTAGCCACTGAAAGTTCGCCTAAAATCTGTTCTTTACACGGACTGTAGCCTATTTATGATCTCCATGTAGAAGAGGCTCTTGCATTTTAAATAATAAGCTATGTTTTCTTTAATGTAACACAATGTCGAAACAGGTCATAAAATATTTAAAAAATTTAATAAAACAAATTTATACTTTTCAATTTTAATTTACCATCATATGTAGCTCCAACAGTTAATTCTTAATTTGGTTTACATAGAAACAAATGTAAAAAATTTTACACAATTTAAAAAAAACACAAAAAATAAGTTTCATTTCATTAAATTCAATACATAAAAATATTAAATATATTACAAATATTACAATGATTTCTTATAATATAATTTGTATGCAAATAATTTTATGTTCTGGCTGATGGCCCATTCAAAAGCTGGTTCAGTTGGTGAAATGTTGTTGTTTTGAGAAAGCAGGCCGCTATACTACAATATTACGTTGTAATATAGCAGCTACTATTATAATATAATATATTTTAATAGAAATATACTATATTATAATAATAGTGCCTGAAAGCTAGCATGAAACAGTGCATGAGCGCGCGGCACCCAATTGTGCACGGCTCCATTCCACTAACTAGTTTAAAGAGGTGTAAAAAAAAGTTAACTGAAACAGCAAATGAGTGTGTGTTGTGTGTTTTAGCTTAGTGCGATATCGTCACCGAACTACGGCTGACGAGTGACCTCGCGAGCTATAATGCCCCCCTCAACGTCCTAGCATTATTGTCTTTGTGTGGTGTGTGTGTGTGTAAGTTCCTAAACGTGTAAGCCATCAGCCAGCTACCCCTTCTAATAATACCGTGATCAGAAAGAGTAGGTTGTTGCCTTATGAAGTTGGCGGGTTTTTGGATTCAAAATACTCAAATTAAAGTAGGCCCTAAAAATACGTTAGGGAGAACGGTATTGTTGCTTACCATAGAAATTAAATCTTATTGTTGTTAAATTTTTAACTCTTTTAAAATGATTGAAATATTTTAGTTCAGAATTTACTTTTATTAACTTAAACTAATTATAATTCCTTACATCTTGATATAAATTCACCATCTTTGATTTTGCTATTATTATAGATGGATGTTTAATTTTTATCTTCCTTTAGCAATCTTTTCTTTAAAAAAAAACTTATTCACTAGCATTATTTTGAATAAACCCCTGTTCCAACAAATTTAAACGGATTTGGTTGGTTTCTTAGTTATAATATTGACACTGGAGCCCTATGCAAAGTATTGCTGTTGTTTTATGTCGAGAATTTTTAGTTAATAATTATTATTAATGAAACTGTTGTGTGTTTGTGTGTGTGTGTGTGTGTGTGAGTGTATCTGTTTATGTGTATGTGTTTGTGTGCATATTTGTTTGTCTTTCATGTATGATTATATCATTCAATCGATCCTCTTGAATTTTCAGAGTCACTTCTCAATTGTAATAGGCCTTTAATATCACAAATAAATAAAATTTGACCATACGATGTTTCCTTTAAATTTATTTCTTCCAAGCAAAGTTTTATAGCTTATGTAGTAACCGATAGGTTTATAAATCGTAATATGTCGAAAACTCTAGCAAGTACACGTTTACTACTTTGACTGGAAAGAATTGTCAGTCTCTTTTGTAATACATAGCTTTTTAAAAGTTAAATGTTTGATCTTAAAACGGTTAGTTTAGTGTTTTAAGCGAACAACTATGTATGTGACATTTTTGGATAAAATATTGTATCAACTTCAAGATAAGGTTTTAACATGCAACAGGAATTGACCCTACTGAGTGCCCTCTACTCAACCATGCCATGGGTATTAGGGTGATTCGGTGACTGAGAAGCCTATTTAGTGCAGTGTTTTCAACGTTCTACTCTCTTACAACAAAACTAATACATGGAATGGAAAAATTCAAGGTTTTCTCTCTAAATACCTATTCCGATGTTCTTCCAACGGATTAAATTGAGTAGCTAGGAGGGAAATCTGTACTTCACCAATATGTCCTAGCTCTAGCACTGGGATAATAAAGATGTCTTATTTATGTGATCAGACGATTGAGCAGTTAAACAAGAACCAGACGATGTGCCTTTTGATACCTTGTAGCAAAATATTTTCAAAGTCATGTCAATAAATTATGTTTCGTAATAAAAGAAGAAATATCAGTTACGATAAATCATCGTTTGAAACCTTTTGGATTATATTAAGAGATGGTTAGATATAGAGTGGAATTGCTACTTTTAAAACATTATACAGACAAAATAAATTCGCTGCAATTGTTCCAGTTTTAATTAGTTATGGAATAAATGTTGCTAATCTTATTCGTTACTCCTTTAGTGATAAAACTATAAACGTTCTTTTGAAATAGGTTAATATCCATCTCTAAACACGCCATGTAACAAGATATGCAGATAAACAAGCTTCTACATCGTTCCACAGATAAGCAATCTTGTGTTAAAAAGTATGTGATGTATTTACTAATATTTAGATCATTTTCTGTCTTGTGCGGCTTATAACAGTACCTTGCCACTTTATTTACAAAGTGTAATTAGTCGCTGGTGAATAAAAAATGATTTCCGTAATTAAAACCTTCAATTTTTTTATCGCTTCCTAATTAAAACTAGCCAAGTCTTTAGAAATAATTGTCTTTGTGATGAGAGAAGCTGTACTTTAACTTTTGAGGAATAAATTACATCTCTAAAACCAAATCGTTATTTACTTGCGAACGTTAAAACTTTGTTTTCGAGCGGCAGTAGTTTAGGAAGATGACAGTTTTAAAATTGACATAAATGGGGTTAGAGTCATGACACCAATTTATTTGAATTGGGGTGTATTTAACATGGAAGAAATACATTCCATTCCTTGTTTTCTAAAGTATTGCATTTTCCTTAAACTACGTATCATATTTTCTTATTGCTAGACTTAATCTACAACTATAACGATAATTTATTAGCTCTAATTTAACAATGCTGTATAACAATAAAATTGAAACAAAAAATTCGTGCACGGTAAAGAAGGGTAAGAAATTTAGTTTTATATTTTAGTTAATCACAAAACATTTTTAACGGTTGGAAGTACTTTATTCTGACCTCTAAATAACTTTACTTTTGTTTCAGCTTGAGTAGGGAATAAAAACGGTTGAAGAGGATAGTGAGCCAGTAAATATAAATATGAAATTTGTACTAATAATCGTTTTAAATTTCTTAGTTATGAGAATGTACTAAAGCGTTGGTTTTAACCGACAACAAAGTTTCCTTATAAAAAACATTAATTCGAAAAAGCCCAGTTGCGCATAAGACATCATTGACGTCGGGTTGTGAGACGGCTGAGTGTAATCTAGTATCCCAGTATTTACTACTGACCTTCAGTATGGCAAAAGTTCGGTAAAAGTATTTTTTTTCAAGTGAAGTGATCAGTGCGCGACACAACCGGAGATTATCTCGCATGTATGACGTACCGCATCACTGTAAATCCCTGTATTCTACATTTACTAACTCTACGATTCTTTGACGCTGTAGATGAAAAATAAGCAAAGAAAACCGGTAAACATAAATATAGCCAGTGGAGTGGTCAATGTCCGACAAAAGCCGGAGATTATAACACACGTATAACGTATCACATTTACTGTAATTCCCTGTATTCTACATTTACTGACTCGTTAATACTTCGGCGTTTTTGAGGAAAATACCCAAAGTCAAAGGATAAACTTATATTTTTACAGTGAATTTTTCAATGTCCGATAAAACCGAAGAATATTACACATTTATAACTTACCGCATTAACTGTAAATCCATGTATTCTATATTTACTGATTCGTCGATACTTCGTCGTTGTAGATGGAAATACCAAAAGCCTAAAGTTAACCTTACAATTTTCCAGTGAAATGGTCAATGTCTGACAAAACCGGAGAATATTACGAATGTATAACTTGCCGCTTTTACTGTTATTCCCTGTATTCTACATTTAATAACTCGTCGATACTTTGGCGTTGAAGTTGGGAATAACCAAAGCCAACCGGTAAAAGTATTTATGATGCAATGATAATCACGTATTTTTAAAGAATCTAGTAGATCAGCGAGAACATATCATTCTATCTAAAATGAATGTAACTGTTGTGTCTATCCAATGATGTTCATAATAATTGAGGTTTTCAAGAATCATTTCCAAATACGATTGATTATCAAGCCTTTAGGAATTAAAACTCAAGGTAAATGAGGGGCTAAAAGCTACTTATAGTTCTGATGTAGAACTACAGTATACTGAACATTTTATCTAATGGTAAATTAATAACTTGTCTCAAATTTAAAAAAAAAAGAGTTGTTTGTGGTATCAACTACGCCTTTTAGTTGTAATCTCTCTACCTCAAATTGGAGTAAACTTACAAAATTTTTTCGGTCAATTAATGTGTATAATTATATTTTAATTCATTATACGAAACAACGTTTACGATATACCTACCTCATGTTTTAAATAATAAACTCTGAAAGGGCGAAAGTAGTAAAATCTACATATCTTATTAACAATTATTTTAATAATATAAAATTATTATAAAATGTGAGACAGAAACAAAGTAAATGTAACACAAAATGACAGGTTAGCTAATTAAACTAAAACATCGTTATGATTTAAGGTATAAATAATTTTCTTTCAAACGTTTTTATACAAGTCACTAATAATAAATTTTTCTGTTTTCCGATCGTTTAATACCTCAGCATTATTTAAAACCGAAAAATGAAATGAGCATTTAATTGTGTTTGTAATGTTATTCAAACCAAGCTAACTACAATTATTAGCTAGCTTGTACAATTATTTGTGTTAAGTAGTAACTGTGATTTATTCAAGTAATACTATTCACAACGTGAAAACTTAAGCGATGTGATATTAAACAATAATTTAATATATATATATAAATATATATATATATATATATATATATACATATATATATATATTATTTATCGGTATAGAATTTTCATTGTGATAGACTTTAAAAGTTGATAAAATAATTACATGTGTACTAGTCGTTATAAAGACACACACACACACACACACACACACACACACACACACACACACACACACACACAAACATGCATACACTCACACACACACACACACACACAAACACACACACACACGCCTACACGTATACACAATTTTTATTAGATTGTGTAAGAAAGGCGTGAACGTTTACTTGCTGTATTTCTGTACGTATAGATTTCTTACAGTTTGCTGTATTGACCAACTGTGCAAAGGAAAAAGAAGTAGTAGCCAAGATAATATCGTTCATGGGTCAGCAGAAACCAGAGGTCATGAGGACTCTTACAGAAAAGTTTAGCAATCCCCGATCGGCTTCGAAACGTTCTTGAACATAAAAGTGGCAAAGAGGAGATAGAACTTTAAGAAATAAACATTTCTACAGAAGTAACATTTCTTTGGAAAAATAAAAATCTTTCTCAACTTGCAATCCCTCTAATCAACTACAAAATATTTCTTGTATTGCGTTAAATATAAAAATAAATATTCCAAGACTATACTGATCTATATATATATATATATATATATATATATATATATATATATATATATATATATATATATTTAGTATGATAAATTGTAATACATAATTTAAATAGACTTTAAATATATAATAAAGAATTGTTCAACCATTCGTTGCATGTATTATGTTGTATTGTTTCAATTCATAGCTGCTTTCATCTCTCCTCAACAGTTTCTAACGTTCCTGACAGCTGTATTAGGTTTAGAGCCTCTATACTCTTACTTACTCTGATTTTAACTGTCCTAACCACATTTGACACCTCTCACAACTTTCTTCATTTGCTTCACTCATAAACAGATTTCGTCACGTGTAACAGCTCTCACGCTTCACTTCTATGATATAATTTTCGTTTTTTTAATATAGTCACTTCACAGTATAATAAATACATAAATACGTTATATTAGGTAAACAGTTATTGTTAAATAATTTACAAAATCTACTACGCAGAAATATGTATAACGTTAAAATAAAATTAGAAAGACATTAGGCGTCAAATTATAAAATTGTACATTTATACCATTTGAAAATCCAAGTGATTTACACATTTAATTTGATTGTATAATATATGTTGCGTAATTGTGATTATTAATTTTATCGTTTCAAATTTGCCTTAGAATTCTACTATTTTAAAGTATAAATGACAAAACAGAATTAATTTGAAAGTAATATGATTGGTCAGGTAACATAAATTTCGGTTTATGCTGTAATTTTATACTTCGCCAGATTCGATCTAGGCATGTTCTGTTTATTAGAGGTATTATTTTCTTTACTATTTTTAGTGACATGAAATTCCCTACTGGGTAATACTGACGCATGGGATTTATCAACTTAGGCTACCGCTAAGTAAGTTTAATAGGCGATACAATCCCATTGCAAAACGTAGGATAACACTTTATGAAACAGTATGTAAGGGCAAACACATTGCCCTTAGCGACGTAAGGATCTATTACTCAGTAAGTTTGATTGATGATACAATGCTTTAAAAAACATGTGCTTCATACTTTATGAGCTAATAGTATGTAAAGTCGCATACATTTTTTTTATTAACGAACGAATGACCTAATTAGAAAGTTTGATTGACAATACAATGCCTATACAAAACGTAGGTAGATTCCCTTCCACAATCTAAAGGTGCCTTAGTATGTCTGATGAACACTACAATACAATTGGACTTCTCACTTTATCTATGAAATCTAACGTTAAAGTCTGTTACTTAAATAGATATTTAAAAAATGTATTTTTTACAAATGCCAGCTAGAGATGAGGATAAACAATGGTCTACCAGGATCATCTAGGCTGAAGATGTCCTTGTCAAGATTATACAAGCTGTGAAGGAGGAAACTATGAGTTTAAATGAGACGTCAAGTATCTTAGCATTGCTAAGAAAAGTCTTTAAAAGAGAAATAATGCAACAACGTCAAAGTCTTTACCAGCCACTGGAAAACCGTTATTTTATATCGGAAATAGGACAACGTTGTTTAAATTTCTTGAGGTGAACATGAAAATGTCACAGCATGGCTTAGTTATTTGTTCAACCTACATATTACCAGCGACTTGAATATTCCAGAAGTAGGTTTTTAGAATAACAAGCTCTTTAGACATTGGTTAAATACTTAGGTTACATTGTTTACTATCTACACCTAACTTGTCAAGGTTGTGTTAAACAAAATGTATTAGAAACCTTTAAAGATACAAGCAAATCCCTTTATACTTACTTTCATAAATTTAAACAAAACACGATATATTTGTGTGAACCAAGAACAACATTTTTAGCTTTTCTAAGGGAATGTAAACATCCTATGTAATGTAAATTACCAAATGCTAAATATGTACTACTCAAGTCAAAATAATATTTTCAAACTAATAACCTTCGCTAAATGTAAATAGAATTTATAGTGAATAAAAACAAAATTATTAAATATTCTTGAACATTAAATATATGTATTATTAAAATTAGGCCTATAACGCAACAGAAAAACATTGAACATAAATTTAGGATAGAAATGTTTCCATATTTCTTGTTCTTGTTGCTGTCCTTTAAGACCAAAATATTAAAATAATCAACTCTCGATCTCAAAGTACATTTAAGAAAGCTTTACATATTAAAGCGAGGATACAAGTAGAGCGTAAATATTCCTAGATAAATATTTATAACTAAAAAAAAGTTTCCAATTGAGAGCTGAAGCGATATTTTTATTTCCCCAATTTTTTTTAGTGTATTAACTGAAGCGATATTTGCTAATGTAGGACATTTGTTTTCCATTGTATTCTAATAGTTCTACTAAAATAAAACCACTCAAATAAACAGTGATGGCCTAGAATAAATTAAAAGGCTTCAAGGGGATGGAGTTGGGATACTGTAAGTTTGCAGTGGTAGTGTTTAGTATATATGTGTTGAAATGGTTTGCGTTTTACAAATAACGCTTGTATTAACGTTCTTAGAAACAAACCTGTCACGGACAATGTAAACCTAGAAATCCCGGCTACTCATTATTTCCGCAATAATCCGAACCGTAGCAATTGAATCCCAGAGCTTACGGCAATATAACGGAGGAAAAAACGTACAGGGATTGGTTCGCTATATTATATGTTTCTTTAATTAAAATTTTATATTTTCCCCTTAATTTATATTCTCAGAATTATTTCTTCACTTAATGAACCCAAGATGTCTTTTTACAATATAATCTTACTATACAAGAAAAAACAAATATAATGCTGATACAATAATTTATTTGTAGTAACTATTTTTTAAAGTTTCAAAATTATACTATGAATTTGGCATTAGGATGTAAATTTATTTATTTATTTGTATTTAATAGTAAGGTAAATCCAATTGTAATTGAAACATGAATATTAAGATAAATATGTAAATAAATGTCAACATAGCCTGTTTTATATAGAAAACAATATCTAAAGATAGATATCAGGATGTATTTTAATGTCGTTATAAAAACTGATATAACTTTGGATGACTTAATCGTAGATATAATTGTAGCTACATATTTAGAGTCGGAACGAGATATAAAATTGATAGAACAAAAGAAAAAGTTGAAAGTTACATTTATAAATATACTAACATGTTTCAATATTCCGTTGTTAAGTAGCATTAGAATATCAAATGAATTGAATTAGGCATAACGAAAGTCCTTCATAGGAAAATACTAGAGGATTATTGTTTATTATATCTTTAATAGATGCTACAAACATTCCTTTCAAACACAACTTTAGAATTCACATCTTGAGGAACGAAACAAATTTAAAATTTCTAATTTGTCATTATTATTAGGCCTAGTTATTCACAACAAGATTTCTGTGTATATTACCAATTGTAAAAATAATACAATAAAGAGTATCTTAAATATGTGTGTATTTTGCGCACGTAAGAATCATCTAAGTAGTCGTCCGAAATATTATTTTACTTAGAATAAGACTAGGTAATTTCATTTGTATCGCAATTAGAATACAACAAATTATTTTTAACTTTCCAAATAATCAATTTAATGCGGAACGTATGCATTTTCCCAATTATAGCAATTTTAAAAGTGATGGTAGCGTATGTGTGTGTGTGTGTGTGTGTGTGTGTGTGTGTGTGTGTGTGTGTGTGTGTGTGTGTGTGTGTGCGTGCGTGCGTGCGTGTGTGTGTGTGTGTGTGTGTGTGTGTGTGTGTGTTTGTGTGTGTGTGTTCGTGTGTTTATGTCTGTGTGCGTGCGTGTGTGTGTGTGTGTGTGTGTGTGTGTGTGTGTGTGTGTGTGTGTGTGTGTGTGTGTGTGAGTGAGTGTGTGTAACTCATTTGTATCACTACAAGAATACAAAAAAATAACTTTGACACATTTAATAGCATCAAATAATTTTGATCCTTCACAAATAAACAAACATAATTAAGAACGCATGCATTTTCCGAACTGTATCAACTTTAAAAGTTATAGTGGAGCATCTAGGGCCATTTATTTAACCAATATTTCTTGGTGAGTATTCATTTAATAATTCAAGTTAACTAATTTAAACCTAAAATTCCAGTCCAATTTCACAGGAGTTTTCAAATATGAAGATAACTGTATTAGGCACCTGTGGAGTAATGTTTATTTTTAAATAAATAAAAGCTCTAAGCCACAAATAACATTTATTTAAACCTTATGTACATTTCAATTGCCCAGCAATCATCTTCAGAGGTATTTTAAAAATACAACCAACTTTAAACAACATAATACAACAAATATAGAGGCATAAACCGGTAACTACTTCGCCACGCCCCTTATAACCTAGTGTTGCAGAACCTATTCTAAACACTAAACACACTTTAGAATTAAATGATCTCAAATTATTGAAAACTGTTTATTCAAAAGGTCTTTTGAATAGTTTTGAAAGTTTGTACATTCACAATTATGACGAAAATAATTTATTAATCTGTGATAAAGGGCCTATCCCTAAATCACAGTTATAATCATTAATTAGGAGATAGTTAAAACCTTTTTTGTTAATAAATGATATTATTGTTTTTTGTAAAATTGAAATAGTTATAACGTTAACTCTTCACCACGGAAGTTGAAAGACCGGACCAAGTTGCAGAGGGGGGATTTACTGCAACGTGATTGGTCGTACTAGTTTTTTTAAAATAAGAGGCACTTTATAGAAATTATATATTGTTTTTAACTATATTTTTTGTGTCATATAAGTATGTTGTGCCATTAATCTTAGGCTCTGTGTTTCTAACCCATTAGATGTGTAAACCTATACCATATTGACAAAATCTATACATAGCACGGTAGTTTAAATATAATCATCACACAGCAATAATCCTGCTACAAAGTTTATTTAACATCCTTGATGTACATTTCGGTTACACTGTTAGCATCAGCAGAATGTTGCAAACATACTGAGTCAGTTTTTTTAGTATCTTTCTAACCTTCTGATGATGAGAACAGTGTTACTGAAATTTATATGGAGGGTGTTTAAATATTTGTAGTTAGTAAATATATTCGTATCCTGCTTTATGTATTCCTTAATTATATATCCGAGTTAAGAGCTGAATCAGTTCTATTCGTTTTAGTAGTTTGCATATGTTGACATGTCTATGGCCACAATTGTTCCAAGAAATAATTATAATCATCCAAATAGGTGATTAAATATTTGAACTACGTTTTTAGGAGAGATAAACAGAAACTCTTCATATACTCAATATTCTTACAAAATAATAAATTATCTTCATTATAACTGTAGCAGCTTTATCTTTATTTCTATCTTTCTGGAAATATACAGGGCGTCTAACCCCGAGGACACATCTTCAAGTGTCGCAATAAGCCCGTGTAAGCGAAATAGCATCACTTTGTCCACTCATCTGTTTATTAGAGAATGAGGATATGCGATTGTAGAGCTGAAAGGAAGGGAGTCCTTCGTATATATTTAGTTATTTTTTGCCTCGTATCTGTGATCATTATTAAAATTGTTATATTATTTTCAAAAAAGTGATCAATAAGCACACTTGTATATTTTACAAATTCACCCTTTTTGGGAAAGATTACACGGATTGGTATTTTGATAGGTCACAAATCAAAAAGTGATTGGTGTATTTTTCTGAAAGGATTTTCACCGTCCTAACTGTGAAAGTAATTTTTGTCCTGTCTTTAGTTTTACAACATTAGATATTTTATGATATATAAAATTATTTAAAAGGAATTACTAAGAAGTTTTCGTTTATAAATAGTCGTTTGTTCTTACCTGTGAACTCACTACTTACACTCTTAGTTTAGTATTACTCTTTTCTTTTTTCTACATTTGCTATATCTCATGTTGGTGATTGATGAAAAATCTCAGATTTTGCTCTATGACAATGATAGGTAAGACAGTAAATATAGACATATATTGATCAGTAAATATAGACATATATTTAACAGTAAATATAGACATATACTGATCCTTTGGTGATCCTAGATCAAATGTGTTTAATATTTTTTTAACGTCACACGTGACAATATGTATTATATATGGCCCCTGAAACATAGAAACAACTTTCGGGAAGATCCCTTCACATGTTTTAAATAAAGCAATGAAATCATATTCTCTTGCTATTAGTTTATATTTACACAATGCAGATATTATTAAAATGCAAAGTAGGTATAACGTAGCTCATCTGACTTATCTTTACATATATTAAACAATTAATACTACTTCTGCTCTATTATTGCTTTTTCGTTCATTCTTTCACTACTGTATTTAGCAATGGGTCTCTTTCTCTCTTATAGTCAGGTTTTAGTTTTTCAACCTTACCCCTTTATATCGCTGTAAAGTGGAGGTTAAACAAAACGCATGGTAAACAGATGACACTTTAACATAGGCAAAGAAACCTTTGTTTTGTTCGTTTCTCGGTATATTAATATATCAGAGAAAACAATTGTGTTCAGTGTCCATGTTATCTTTGGTTTCGCACGGCAATCGTTTTTGGTTGTCTAGAGTTATACACGAGATAGAGGGAGTTTGTAATGTCATTAAATACCAGTGGCCTTATACATTTTTTGTTTTTATTGAAATTATAATAAATGTATCCCATAAAGTAGTTCATAAAGTGTACATAAAGTAGTTTATGTATCCCAGTTTTCATAGGAGTTTCAGAGCTTTTAAAAACATATCTATCGATAAAAGAAAATCATCGATGTAAGATATCATTATACTTTGTGATGTAGAATATGTATCGTGTGGAATATGAAAAGACGTTGGTCCAAAGCAAAGAAATGAGAACTGTTATGCAATTTTAAAAAATTTCGTAGCTCAAATAAAAATTAAATTTTATAAACGTTTTTTTTACAAAGAAAATTTGAAAAATTATACTATTGCCTTTAAGATATATACTCTAATCCAATATAACCAGGAACATTTTTTAGTATGTATTTTTTTCAATCAAAAACTCACAGTAACCCTAGATAATCTGTTTTTATTCCAAGTGGATAGTGGCTTTCATTTTGTTATACGATTTTGATCTGTCGCACGGGTTAGGAAGGCGGTATTTCTTCTAACGTTTAAACGGTTTACCTAATGATTAAGAATCTAGAATAGACGTTTTAACTGTAGCCTAAGCTTTACACATATCAAATATTTTTTAATAGAGTACCTTGTAGTTGGCAAAGGTACGAGGGTAAGTCAAATATTATCCGCAATATAGGTATATTTTTTGTTTACGTTGGCAGTACTATCCTTTTGCGTTGATGACGCATGCTTTGTTTATTCGTTGTTATGTCTATGCACGTTACAAGCTGCTAGGTTAGTTTCGTTATCGCTGCCGTGCTGTTAATAATGGCCGCTCCACTTTCTATTTGCACCAAAGAAGAGCAACGTTCAGTGATTCGTTTTTTGTGGTCGGAAGGTGTATCAGGGGCCGAAATTCATCGAAGACTTTTGGTACAGTACGGGAACAATTGTTTGCCACAACGGAGTGTCTATGAATGGATTGAAAAATTCAAAAATGGTCGCACAAGTGTTACGCAAAATGAAGGAGCTGGACGACCAGTTACCGCCATAAACGAGGAAAACATTGAGCGTTCACGTGAAATGATTGTCTCAGACAGACGGATAACTGTTGACGACGTGGCAAATCGTCTGCAAATTAGCCACGGCTCTGCCTACGAAATCATTTATAGCAGACTTGGGTTTCATAAAGTTTGTGCAAGATGGGTTCCAAAACAACTGACACAGTTGCATAAACAAACGCGCTTGGACGTGTGCAAAAAACATTTGGATCAACGAACGGGACAACTTCTTAGACAGGATCGTTACTGGTGACGAAACATGGATCCATCATTACGAGCCGGAGAGTAAACGGCAGAGTATGGAATGGAAACATCCAAATTCGCCGTGCAAGAAAAAATTCAAAACCCAACCGTCCACAGGAAAACTTATGCTTACGGTTTTTTGGGACTCACAAGGTCCATTACTGGAACATTATCAGGAAAGGGGCACAACAATAAACAGTGTACGTTACAGTGAGATGCTTACTGCTAAGCTGAAGCCTGCAATTCGTAGCAAACGCCGAGGACTGCTGTCAAAAGGCGTTGTGTTGTTGCACGACAATGCCCGTCCGCATACAGCTGCCCACACTGCAGAAACGCTTCAGAAACTCAATTTTGAAGTATTGGATCATCCTCCATATAGTCCCGATCTCGCTCCATCTGATTTTTACTTGTTTGGTCCACTCAAAGAGGCAATTAGGGGCCGTCGATTTACGACAGACGAAGCATTGAAAGAAGCGGTGCATTCCTGGCTCGCATCTCAACCCAAAACCTTCTTCCACGAGGGCATCAGGAAACTTGAACAACGTTGGACCAAGTGCGTTGAAAAGCAAGGGGACTATGTCGAAAAATGATGTACTTGTAAGTTTCCTATTTGATTTCAATAAAATTTTATAACTATATTGCGGATAATTATTGACTTACCCTCGTATTTTGCACATAATTATAATTTACTGCCTGTTATATAAGAGTGCATGAGTGTTGAAATTTTCATTTTGTTGTGCATTATATACGCATTGTATTATTCCTAAAACTTTCTAAATCACACAGTATTATTTTTTTCTGCAAAACAAATGACATTTAAAACACTTATACTTGAAAAAAAATGTTAAATAAAATCGAGCACATATTTTTTCAAATGACAGTTTAATTGAAGCGAAATTAATAGTTAATTATTTATAGTGATATTATGGTATATGTATACTACAAAAAACTAACTGCAATCCTATTGGTAGAAACGGCTAAATCTGCAGTTGTATTATTACATCTGTTAGTTATATAAAGCAGGAAAGTGATATAACTTTTGTTATTTTACGTTATCCTGTTGGTAAATATACCTTGGACTAATGATATTGTATTTAAATAACCACAAAACTTTATTTAGCATAGAAGTAGTTATTTATTTTGTATTAAGGAAGGATAATGTATACAATTATTGTAACTAAAACAAACAATATAAGAAATTCGATATTAATTTACTCCTACCAACGCCAATGCCACATTTTAGGTAGGGATCTATAGTAAATTTTGTCAATATCTAAAATCAGTATCCAGTAACGTGTAGTAGGTAGGCTTCATTATCATAAACTCCCTCCTAACGTAAGTGTATGGTGTCAATAATGACTTTTGAAATATGTAGTTGTTTTAACGCCCAACAAAACATCTTGCGAAGAGCCAATGACAGTCCAATCAGACTGATTATGTCATAAATGTATATCAATGACAATGGGATTTAATGCTCTGTACAACGTACATTTCGCTTCAAATGTGCAATATAAAAAGAATTTTTCTTATGGATATCTTCCTTTGTCAAACTTTTATCTTTTAATTATACAAAATCATTTTTACGCTATATCCTTCTCCTACATTACGTGACAATGAAGTATTAATATTTAATCAAATATAAATTGTTTCAGTTCTCTTATGGATATATTCCTTTGTCGAAGGTTTATATTTGTAATTATATACCATCATTTTTACGCAATATCCTTCTCTTACATTATGTGAGAATGAAGTCTAAAATATTTAATCAAATATAAATTGTTTCAATTGTCTTATGAATATCTTTCTTTGTCGAAGGTTTATATTTGTAATTATATAAAATCATTTTTACGCAATATCCTTCTCCTACATTACGTGAGAATGAAGTATTAATATTTAATCAAATATAAATTGTTTCAGTTCTCTTATGGATATATTCCTTTGTCGAAGGTTTATATTTGTAATTATATAACATCATTTTTACGCAATATCCTTCTCCTACATTATGTGAGAATGAAGTCTAAAATATTTAATGAAATATAAATTGTTTCAATTGTCTTATGAATATCTTTCTTTGTCGAAGGTTTATATTTGTAATTATATAAAATCATTTTTACGCAATATCCTACTCCTACATTACGTGAGAATGAAGGCTTATTATTTAATCAAATATAAATTGTTTCAGTGGTCTTATGGGTATGTTCCTTTCTCGAAGGCTTATATTTGTAATTATATAAAATAATTTTTACGCATTATCCTTCTCCTACATTACGTGAGAATGAAGTCTTCATTTTAATCATATATAAATTGTTTCAGTGTTGACATAAATGTTTTCATTAGCCACTGTACCTCAGAAAAACAGGAAAATGTTACTCTCACTGGAAAAGGAGATGCAGTATATTTAATTTAATTAGAGATAAATTTGAAAGTGAGGATAAACTGTGGATCAGTTTATGTTAACGATGGTGTTGGTCTCGTGAGGAAATGTATAACTTATTTTAAAAAGAAGATGTTTAAGAAGGTGAATTAATTTTTATTACTTTTTAAAGCATTTAAAACATATTACAGATATGTTATTTCCGATTATACGTTATGACATAACTACCATCCAGCCTAGGCAGGTGCTCATAATGTCATTGGTGACAAATATACAAACGTAAGAAAGTAAACTTCCTCTAAGCTCCTTAATTCACCTATTTAACGTCTAATGTAATGTCTTTTGTATTCAATTGATTTTTCAATAAAAATGTAGGTTTACACAGCCAAGTGCTAAAGTTACAAAGAAATAAAACAAGGGTTAGTTATACATACAGAAGTGCAATGAAAGATTCATTATTGTCTTCGGCGTATTTAAATTAGTGGTCTTTAGCACGCAGGCTTAAAACAAGGTAGCCTTTAAAATATATTATGATGTGAAATTTAATGATTTTGTCATTAATATTTACATATCGTCTAATAAGGAGTCCACGTAAAATTCAAAACGTTTTAATAAAAGTTATGTATAGGGTCACAGGTTTGCATAAAATATCTGTAAGTTATGTATAAGGTAAAAGTTGGAATAGTTTATTGTTTATAAATATTCCTCACCGCTTCCTCTTTTGCGTTACCCTTCCAATGTTTCCCAACAAAAGTCTTGTGCTTCGCCTCCTATTGTAATATGCTGCTCAAGTACTCCCACGATCCAAATAATTATATTATTAGTGGTTTATTTTCTGATCAGTAATATTTATATAGTTATAAACGTGACCTCATATACTGACATGACTGTAGCAAACGTATTACATTCACCACATACTATCCTTCCTACTGCCAAATGCCTTCATGTCCCTCATGTCCTGATCTCTCTCTCTCTCTCTCTCTCTCTCTCTCTCTCTCTCTCTCTCTCTCTCTGCTACTAAAGCTCTTTTTTAGCCACCGACTAACTTGACCTTACAACGGCTAAATTGACCGTCGCAGTAATCGATAAGTGTATATAATAGTCATTTACGCTGAAGTGTCTTGCATTGCAAAAATGTTAACTCTTTATAATAACAAGTAAAAAAATTGTACCAAAGAGCTGAAATAGGGTAAAATAGGTTAAATATAGTAACTTGCAACTGGTAATATATTTAAATATGAATATAGACTTAAACTTTTGTTAAAATGCGCTCTAAAAGTATAAATTTATGTTAGGTATATTTAAATAAAAGTTGTTTATAAAACCTTTTAATAGGAGCACAGCAGCTCTGCAAACGAGAAGATATGACAAACTAGGAAAGCGAACTAAATGAATATTGATAAAAATAAAGAAATTCACTATTGGAACAAATTTTTAAATTCAAATAAACACATCGTGTAAAATTATAGGTTATTATACAAGTTGCTATGTCGATGAGGTTAGGATTGGAGAGTTTGGACGGCATGCGTCAAGCAGACACTATAATTTTTTTTTAATATTAAGCGTCAGGGGACGGCGTGACTTGCATCCACCTATTGAATTAATCTTACGTGGTTGTTTGTTCTCGAAAATACGAGTCCATATGAGAAAATATGGAGTAAATTAACTCAAAAAGTAGGACTGAAGTCCTAAAATAGTACTAAAATATATAATTTACGTCATTTCTACCAGAAAAATAACTTAATTTAATACGGCGGACTTAGTAACATTTATACAAGACGCCGCCATTAAGTAGACTTCAAAACATGACGAGAAAAGTGAAACGTTTTACAACTAATCAACAAGTTTAGAGTAATGATTCAATAAAAAGAAAGAAGATGAATACTAACCTGCTGACTGTGTAGAGTCTGCGTTCAAGATAACATATGGGAACCAACAGCAACTATGCTCAAAGGAATATAAACCAAAAAAATTTATTTCAATTATACTAAGTTCCGATCTAAATCAATTAAAATTCATATTTCAATAAAAAGATATAGTTTAGGAGAAGAAGGTAGTTCTTAGGCTTATAAAATTCGTAATTTTCAGAAATTATTCGAGCGTTTGCATGCATTGGAGAGTAAAAAATGAATTTATAAAAGAGCTCAATACAGCATTATTTATTTTATCAATTATCAAAAATATTTATTTGTTATATTGAAGAAATGTTATTAGTAATTTTATTACGATAAATGATTTTTAAACTTATATTACCAAAGGAAAACAGAAAATTAAGCAAAACTTTCAGATAAATATCTAGCAGATTCACTTTTGTGGGATTTCACCTTATTTAGGGAATATTATAAGTAAATTTAATCTTGTCAATAGGAAGTTAAAGACATATTGATATGTATTGAATAGTAGTCCTTTGGTGTATGAACTAATTTGATGAAAGAAAGTATATACTTAATTTAGGCTAAATGTATAGCAGATACACATACTTATACACATACGCGTAGCCTAGTATCAACATAATGCGTATATAAAGTATTTTTTATTGGTTAGCTATAATTACAGATTATTAGAATACAAATAGATGTATATGTTTTGGGGAGTACATTCATTTTCAAATAAATGTTTGGTAATAAATTCAATTTTTTGTTATTTGTAAAGATCAGGAAATGAATTGATTATGATATTTTCGGCTGAATATAGAATACTATAGAAATTCTATACGAAACGTAAAAATAAATATAAAGTAAACAGTTAGGGTTAACATAGTTAATTATTATAAATTTAGAGTTGAATTAAACAAGTGAGATTAAATTGATCTAACATTTATGGAAAAAGCATGACTAGAACTTGTAAAATACGATAATCAGAAACTTAAACTTAAATGGAAATTTTTAATATAGAATTAGCGCTGAGTCTGCTTTATTGTAATGTTGATTTCACTAGGTGTCCAATTATAGTCTCTAGATAAAAAATTTCTCTGAAAAAATCCATAACCGCAATAAACCCTTAAAAGGCCTAATAGTGACTAATTGGTGTTTATTACAAATTCAGGAGTTAGTTTTTTTGAGAGGTTTATTCCTAGAGCTACAGGTGTAGGACCAGAGTTCTAACTCAAGGGATAAACTATTACTTTTTTGCTGTTAAAAGTGTTGGTACAATTTAAGGTAAGAGAAGTGATGGGGATGAGCTGACAAGAGGTACAAAAAGTTTAAGAAGTTTAGGTAAGTGGCAAGTTCCGTAGGAACCTGTGACCACTAACCAAACATCATCTATTCCAAATAATTGTAGGCTGTCGTTTTCCGAAGTCCACTACTTTTACCTGCACTTACAGTGTTTATCTAAATAGCACTGTTTTTTTCCTGTTAATTATCTTTATCTGGACTCAGTGGTCTGATATGCCTTCCAGTATCACTATTTGGCTCCTACTGTCTTTTCTGCCCGCAGATTTTAAGTGATCTCTGTAGCCTACACTCATTTTCTACAAATAACTCTTTATCATGACTTTCCAGTTTGTTTTCCACGAATAGACATATTGTTTAGTTTTAACAGAAATATAATAACATTTATTGGTATTTTGATACAATTCACCTAATAAATTACAGGTTTGTAAAGCACTAACAGATACATATTGCTGAGGTTATGTAATACATTTATTTAGAAAGATTTAGGATAAAAGGTGAAGTGAATTAGTTATAAGATAGGTTTTCAGAGAAGGGAACATATCCTCTCTTCATCACCTTAAGTAATTACTTTCTTCAGCTATTAATTTGTATCACATTTAGACTAATTGCATTATAATACTGAAAATAATAAAGTGCTCCTATTTGATGTTTAGACGAATAACTCCCCTCTAGATACTTAAGTAATTTTGAAATAGTGAAAACCTCAAAAGTATTAAAATAATTTATAGAAATTGAACTAAAGAGACGAAAGCTTAAGACTTAATGATTAGCTATTATTCGTTTCTTGAGTGTCATTTATTTATTAAAACAACAGGATATCAACGAAATGAATTGCCGTTTATTGTGATAAAACATACAAGGATACTGAAATTGTATTATTACTAGGCAAACATTCTCTTTTACTCTTTATAAGTTTAATGACAGAGGTTTTACATGACAGAGGTTGTACATGAGTGTGCTTATCATATCAGAGATTGTATATTCTCAAAAGACAGTGGTTATTTTATATAGTCATTACAGGAGGAGTGTACTAAACTCAAGAGACAGATTTTATATAATCAGGAGATATGGACATATGAACCCATATATACATACATATATATATATATATATATATATATATATATATATATATATATATCGACTGTTGTATGAGCTAAAAATAAAATATCAAACAATCTTTTTTATAAGTTTTTACAAAAAAATATATAGCTTTAATTATTTTTTTATAAACCATATGCATTTTTTTTTTTTTTAATTTGGGAGCGGGTTTGAATTGCCCGAAGCACTGCTATCTTAAGGTATATTGTACTTACCTCCCTGATCTAGTCAAATAACCCCTTCCCTTTTACCAGGTTTAGGAGTTTCCTGACTAGAGTTTTACCTTCAGCATCCACCAAAGCCGTTCCATCACCAAAGAGGTTGAAGTGCCTCTCAGCAAGTACTTCACATCTGTAAATAATGTGTGTGGCAGTCTCCAGATCCTGCCCGCATAATCTGCACACTGGTTCATCTTTGTAGATACCCGTTTTATGCAAATGTTTCCTTAGTCCACAGTGTCCCGTGAGTAGACCTGTGACTATCCTCAATTCCTGCCTAGACAGACTGATGAGACTCTTCTGCAGCACCAAGGAAGGTTTCCTAAGGATTAGCTTACTGTGTCTCATCCCTTCGGCCCTGATCCAGTGCTCACAGTGTCTTCCAGCCATCCACCTTCGCACTGTCATCTTGACCATGGATTTGGAAATACCTACCGCAGGCTCCGGTCCAATCAGGGGAGTCGAAGACCCCTCCCTGGCCAGCGCATCTGCGGCCTCATTTCCAAGTATTTCCCTATGCCCTGGCACCCAACCTAACTTGATTTTATTGTGCCTTGCCAGAGCTTGTAGGTTAATTAGGCACTCCCTGACTATGGCCGAGGTGACCACGTGTCCGTTTAGTGCCTTAATTGCTGCCTGACTGTCGGAGAAAATAGCAATCCGGGTCCCGTGTGTTTCCCTTCTTGCTATCTCTCCCAGACAGGCATTTATAGCATATACTTCGGCCTGAAAGACAGAGGTATGCCTCCCCAAGGAAAAAACTAGTTCTACCCTTGGGTTTTTACAATACACCCCCGCTCCAGTGCCGAAGTCCATCTAGGAGCCATCTGTGTACCAGATCTGAGCTCCCGATGTTAATGTCCCCGACCATTCCATCATAGTTTGGTGGACCTGGTCAGGTGCAAACATTCGAGTAATGTGGTCGCTGTCCATTTCCCAGACGGGTATTTGACCACGCACTCGATACTCATATGTCCCGAGACATCTGGGAGGTTAGCCCAGTTGCTCGAGTTGCGCAATCTCCATGCCGCCAGCCTCGCCTCTCCCCTAAGGACAAGGTCAAGGGGAGGGAGGTTAAGCATTACTTCCATTGCTGCACCTGGTGTAGTTGACATCGCTCCCAGTGTGCACAGACAGGCCAATCTCTGGATAGAGCTCAGTTAACTCTTGTCTGAGCCTGGTTGGCATTTGTCCACCACACCAGAGCTCCATAGGTAATCATAGGTCTTATCATCCTCAGATACATCCAGTGCATCATTGATGGCTTCAGTCCCCATTTCTTACCCACCATTCTTCTCACAGTCATCAGTGCCCTTTTGACCCTGTTAACTGTCCTCTCAAGATGTGGGTTCCAGATGAGTTTCCTGTCCAGAGTAACTCCCAGGTACTTCACCTCCACCACAAACTTAAGGTATTCACCAAACAAGCGGAGCATCCTGGTCGTCAGATCTTTTCGCTGTCTGGTGAAGTTAATGAGAGCAGTCTTTTTTGGATTTACCCTAAGGTTCTCCTTTTTACACCACTCTTCAATCAGTCGTAGAGGATTTCTGATTACCTCAAGGACTGTATCAGGGAATCTGCCCAGGATCAGAACAACTATGTCGTCCGCATATCCTAGACAGAATTACCCCTGTTCATTCAGGAGTTCAATAAGGTTGTCAACCACTAGGCACCACAACAGAGGAGAGAGAAACCCCCCCCCCCCCCTGTGCACAGCCCAGACTTGTCTCTGTTTGTTAACATGAAATTTATCCAACCACAAGTGGTTGCATCCACTCCATGACGTCTTGCACCACTTACCATCATCTCCACTAAGGGGTTATTGAAAGCCCCTTCAATGTCGAGGATGGCACCTATGGCACAACCTTTCTTATCGATAATTTGCTCAATCCTACTAACCACTTGATGGAGAGCTCCCTCGCAGGATTTCCCCGGTTGATAAGCATACTGGTTCCAATGCAGTGGTTTTATGGCCAAAGCTCCCACCCTAAAATGCCTATCAACCAGTTTTTCAAGTCCCTTAAGAACAAAGGACATGAGTGTAATAGGTATGTATCCTTTCCCTTCCGATTGGTTACCGGTGGGCTTAGGTATAAAGACCACCTTACTAGATTTCCAGACTGCCGGCACATGCCCTAGAGCAATGCTTAGCCTGTATAATTTAGTAAGTACCAGTACCAGCAAATCCATTCCCTGCTGTAGCAGCACAGGATAGATCCCATCTGGACCTGGAGATTTGTAGGGTTTAAATGTGCCAATAGCCCATCTTACCCTTTGTGGAGTTACTATCCTCCTTGCCACTTCCCAGTCCTCCCTCTTGCCACGTCTTGTGGAGAGTTTGGCAACTGGTTCAGTGTCTGCTCCCCCAAATTTCCTCAGAGTACTGGAAGGGAAATGTGTTCTGATTAATTCTTCCACAGTTTCCCCTGCAGTTTTTGTTATATTTCCCAGTGGGGTTCTTAGCATCTATATGCATACTACTATATTGAGGATATAGACATATGTATTAATTAACAGGCTCTATCATTGTTTTACTGATTATAGTTGGTACGAATCGTTATATCTAAAGCTAGCCTACGTTTATTATTTATTAAAGGGAATGCCCAATAACTAGATCTCGAAATTACGGTCCCTGCGAAATAAGCTATTAATTAGATCTAGGCTCTGCAGTTGACAGACATTATATTTAATTGAGTTTAGGGAACTGCGTCTCGTCCGGTCCAATCTAAGACAGAAAAGCGAACTAAATATTTTGCTAAAGCTATTTTAATCAGGACATTTGTAACTCTCGAAGCAATATCTATAGCAAATATTTAATACCCAGGTAAAATTTAGTGAAAAACATCCATATCCTAAAGTTAAGAAATAATAATATAATATACATGTTTTAGATATAGTTCTTAACTCAGTTATATTATTATTATTATTATTACGTTCTTATATCTAAATAATGTGTATCTACTTAATATACATATTTAGATAGAGTTCTTAACTCAGTATTAAAATCCAAGTAAAGGTCATATGATTTGACAAGTCTTTATTACGTATAATAAAAAAATCGATTTAGTCAAAAGAAACTAGTTTTTGTATTTGACGAATTAACATACTGCATTGCTTTATTGGTATTGTCTTTTTTACCATTATATTTATTTTCATTTGTCATTACCTTTCACACTACAGTTTTCATAATAAGATAAAGAGAAAATCGGAAAACATACTATAGTGTTGAATGCCAAGGCAGATAAAGCAAACTCTTTACTCTTAACCTTATGAACGTTTTTCAGATAAAGCCAAATAGTATTGTGTTTACTACGAGTAATAACAGTAATTACTACTACTAAATGAAAAGAGATAATAATAACAAAGAAAGAAAAGTTTGCAATTATCTGATATTGTATTGAACTTTCGAAACCAAGAACAAATATTTGTATCAAATATTGTACTATTTCTTCTAATACCGCTATGTCAACGGTGTTAAAATTGTTAGAAGTTAGAGTTAATATAAAACAGTAGTATGAACACAGAAAACTTTTCAAGCAAGTTGAATATCTTATATATTATTTTAACTTTTTCAGAGATGAGATAAAATAATAATTGATGTAGAAAGACAAAATAAAATAGAGAAAAGATATAAAACAGCATCAGAGCTATAGGTCTTCATTGTGATATAGACACACCAGTCACTTATCCTAGACCACCAGATACATCAACTTTTGTTTATCTGGTAGTAATATTTCACAATTGTGATTATCCTGCATGTCCGAAACCCAGTTCTCTTTTAAGTAACGACATGCGGGTTATTTATTCACACGCAACACTGGAAAGTACTAAATGGAAATACAACTGCAGACTTTTCTAACGCAAAGAAGTCTGTAATAATAAATAGCAAATGCTATGCACTTCACTTTATGAAATATTTGCTTGGATGTTTTATCAACATTTAATATATCTGGAGTTATTTTGATGATCAGTCAACGAAAGTCTATGATCATGATGTAGAAAAGCAAGCAACTAAGCATTGTTTTTGCGGTACTGCATGGCAGACTAACTTGTACTTCAATAGATTATTTTGGTATCTGGTTTGGCTATATATTTCGATTAGGAAGGACTTTATCCACTTGTACATATTACGAGTCACATGCAGTCGACTAATATTGTAGAGCATCACGGATTTTCATACGTAATCATAAGTTGCTTATAGGCAGATTGATAACTGCAAGAGTGGATTGTTTACGGCGAAACCCATATTGTACAATTGTGTTAGTTTGACAATTTGTTCAACGGTGGAAAGACGTTGTCATAAGCCAACCTGCAATCCGAGAATGCTCCTACAGCTTCAAAATACTGACAGTCTCATGCATACCATTTTCTCTCATCTGTTTTAGAGACCAAACTTGTAACAGATATTGGTCTTACACTGTTAGAGATTTTAGCATGCTTTCCCTTCTTTAAATAGCAATTATCTTTGATTTTTGCCATTGTTAGGGCATGTGTTGTTCCTATGGAAGATTTACGAGTTTAACAGGGTTTTGAGCTCTACTTCCGAGGTTTAAAAAAATCCTGAGTATATTTTATCTGGGGGCAGCTGATTTACCATTTTTTTACAATTGAATGGTAATCTGCAGTTTAGATAGTCTGAATTAGTTGTAATAATGGAAGTTCTGATAAAGCTGGTGGACAGATAAAGAGGGTAAGTTTTTGATTCCTCATTACCTCTGTGCTAAGCGTTAAACGGCTCACTGCTGCAATGTACTTAAATAGTGCATGCAGTAGCAACATCTTTCGAGGATGTAAGAAGTTTTTCTTCTACCAGTACTGACTAACACAGGTAGGCCTTATTTTCAATATTCAAATCTGATATGAAATGGGTGACTTTAAGTCTATCCCGCTTATATCTTAATTTCCAGCATATTATCAGCAAGCTTCACGTTTTTCATTTATAATGGCTGTTCGTATTTCGGTCTGTCTCTTCCACAAGTCTATGTAGTCACGTGGGATCATTGTTTGTTAAGATTTTGTTCTCGCTAGTCCCTTATTGATTTTAATTGCTTCAATTTTGCGATCGAGAAATGTTTACAGAGTTTCAATTGGCCCTCACGATTGATATTCTTGGTACTGATGGAACTGCATCAACATAACTGTTTCATGATGTTTCAGGGTTGTTACCAATGAGATCCTTTGTGAGTAATCCGTTGGTAACTATTGAAAGCCTGGCCCAATCACTCTTCTTAAAATTCCACCTTGGAAATTGTAGCTGAGACAGTATAGTTTCCTTTTCTTTGATTTTAATGATGAGTGACTGATGACCCCTCATTATAGGCGTCTCCACGGGTTAGTTTGACTCCAGCAATATTGCTCAAATGCAACGAGGTTAAATTAGGTGTTGATCGTTGGGCGGTGAAAGAATGCCAATACCGTATATCACCAAAAATATCATTGAGATAATTTTTACCCTATTTCGAATCACCAGTTGTTCTCCGGTTATTCTGTTGAAGTTGTGTTACTGATTATTTTTGGGACACAGGTCCTTAAGCATTGTTATATTGCTACTGATTTTATGAGTTTTTGTGGTGTTTCAATTAGTGTGCTATTATGTAGGTTTTGTTTTATATTTAATACTAATAAATTGTATACTTTATCTTCTACAGATACAAAAACATTTTCCTCAATGAACGTTATTGATTTATAAGGTCTCGTTCGAAAAACAATAAAACAAAGAGGTTTTGTGAACAAACGCTTATTGATACTTTTACAATGTGAATTTTGTATTATTACATGTTTAAAAGATTTATTTAGTTCCAAAATAAACTTGTAAAATCTCTTAATAATTCATAGGGTGCTTAGTAAAGATATGTTAATCAAAATATTGTCAATGCTTCAGAGCTAAAAGGGGTCGGAAGTAATTTGCCACGTGCCCAGGTTCCAGGATCAAAACTAATTCATGAAAAATTCGTCTTGTAAAAATAATATTCATAATAATAACGTAATAAAATTTTCATCAGTTCTTTAAAATTTCTTCAAATTTCAGTAGAATCTACTAGAGGTTTCTTATACAGTTGTTATTTCTCTCATATAAGTATATATCCAAATTAGGGATGGGCCGATTCCGATTCTCGATTCCAGGATCGTCGATTCTAGGTGGTATCGAGGAATCGTCGATACTCGATTCTTCATCATAAAAGTGTCGATTCCGATTCCTATTTTGTTAACTATTAAAATATGTGTGTGGAGTAATTTATTGGAAAAATAATTAATTACCAACTATGTTTTATTTATGTATTAGTTGATTTGATCAAGATCGTAACCATTTCTGGTCGTTTGACATCGCTCGTCTCTCTCTCTCCCCCACGTGTCTTACTGCCACTGATTTATAGATGTCAGAACAAAACACACAAAAAGTACAGTAAAAACTCGATTAACCGTGGCCATGATGGTTGAGCGAATAGACGGATAACGAAAACACTGTATTTAATTCCTCCGAAACTTAACCTCAATAAATTATATTATAGACAGATATCACTCTCACAGTAATGTAATATATTTGGGAGCGAAAAGAAAATAAAAACGATTGTAATAGCAAATGAAACTATTTATTATATGATAAACAGATCCGCACAGTAGCTACAAATGTAGCAAAATAATGTACAGTAATATAAACTTACAGGTGAAATAGTTCGTGTAGTTTAACAAACAAAGCGAACGCGACACTGCACCTTAATACTTTAGCTGCCGGCCACAATATCGGCGTTTTCATAGAGAATTGCAAACATTTTTAAGCTCATTTTTAAATAATGTGTTCTTATACTTTGTTCTCCTATCATATCTAAGTATGAATATACGTTTCTTAACATAATATTTATAAAAATACGTGTCGGACCAACTGGCCCAACATAGTTTTTTCCTACCGTAAATGAAACTTAAATAAACTCCGTCTGACCAATTGACCCGACATTGTTTTTGATTTAATTAAATTTTATTATCTGTGCAACACTGTTTTGATATTTTTTGTGTTTTGTGTTAGCAAGAAACAAAAAAACCATAATTTCATGTCCCGGTTACCCAAATAATAAACTGACTGGCGATAAAAGTGTTTTGGCTCCTATCACTAAGACACGTAAAAGTGTCACATGTGATTGATTTGTGAGTTTATAAATATTTTGAATATAGAACTAAAGTGTAATATATTATCTCTCTGATACGTAATGCTACAGGTCCAGTAAATACTATTAAGTAAAAGTTTTAACACAAAATAATTTACTTGTTAAGGAATTTACGTTATAATTTACTTCCTAATAAGGATGAGTTTATCTAAGTGTATCAATGTTTGTACTTAACTTTCACAAAGTCCGTTTTTAAGGATTATTTTAAAACTAAATATTTAGTCAATATTTCCGACTTACTTTTAAGGTTTTGAGAAATTTTGAAAACCGTAGTGAAAATCATTACAATACGTCATAACAAATATGTGTGTCAGCCCGTATCTACGGACAAAAAGCTCTTCGAATAACATCATGTTTTTAATCCCGTCGGCGTTTATATATCAAACAAAAACCATCGTAATTACATCTGTAAGTAGTGTAAAGCTTGTTGTTAAATACTGTGCCTTAATTTTTCCAAAAGTAGCAACACCAGCTGAGTAGTACTAATAAACATAAAGCGTTAAGAGGCCCGACGGTATTCGGTTCAGGGTACTGGCCGTCGCGTCAATTCGATGACGGTTAACAGAAACTGACGGTGGAAAACCACATAATACATCAAATATGAAAAATCACTTAACAACATTCATTTTGCCCAAATTTATCAACAAAAAAGATCTATACTTGAAAAAACTTTATCCTCAGGCACAGGAGACCTACTTGAAGAAACTTTATCCTCAGACACAGGACCTACTTGAAGAAACTTTATCCTCAGACACAGGACCTACAAGGGATAGTCGGTTAAAAATCAACTGGGATTGAGTAATAAATACAAAATAGGCCTGAATCAGTTGCACTTGTTCCAGATACCTGCAGAAAAAGTCCCACCCGATGTAGAGAAGGTATGCCCCACTAATCCAGAATGTTGAGGAAGAAGGTACCCCAGGGGAATTGACAGTAGAAGAAGAAGTAAACAATTATCTGGGGGGGACCATTAGCCAGTCCAGATTGTTATGTTGGGAAGTATTGGGCAGTACAAAGTGCCAAATACCCTCATTTAAATGCAATGGCAATAAAATACTTATCTGCCCACTCGCGACTTTGTTTTCTGAAAAACCTTTCTCAACTTCAGGAGGTATATATGACAAGCGATGAAACTAGCTTGACCCACAACGTGTTCAAATGCTTTTGTTTTTGAACAGAAATGTACATTACCTGCCAGACTTTTAAATATTAAAAACTATCCTATTTGTATTAATTTTTTACTTTTTATGTTGTTCGTTTTTTTTTAATGGTTGTTTTGTTTTGAGAGATAATGTAAATAGGCTTAGGTATTTTTTCAAACATCATAAAATAAGTAAAGTTCACATTTTTAACTTTAAAATAAGTCATTACTTTTATCTGATATATTTTAATGCTTTTAAAAATTCCTATTGATAAATCAAGGTTGAAGGTTTTGTGTAGCCTATTACATTAAAACAGAACTTTTAAAAGGTTTTGCCATATGACCAAGATGTTAACTAAATTAATTATTAGAGAACTAGCATGTAAGCTAATATAACTTTAAAAAATCGAGAATCGACTAAAGAATCGAGAATCGAACGGAAAATTTTAGAATCGGAATCGGAATCGGAATCGAAAATTTTAGGAATCGGCCCATCCCTAATCCAAATGTTATCAAAAAATATTGAATTAATGTTCATTAACAATATTTTCAAGCATCGTTTGTTAATAGTTTTGATATAATGATTATATATTATTAAAAGAAATTCACAGATGTTGCTATACTGTATAGTGGAACATATGACAGTCGAAAAATGATCGCAATTATCGCTATGTTTCTATATCGGAATGCAAAGTTTCATAATCAGAACGCAAGGTTTTAATATGACTTCATAGATGATGGAAAATTTGTGAGGTCTTGCAATACGTATTGCAAAATAAAACTAAACGATGATTTTGTCACTGATTATTTATTTAAACTGACACAAATTTATTGACTTACGTAATGTTAATAATTATTTCATAGTAGTTGTGATTTTACAATCTAAAAATTTATTTAATATTTTATTAAAACTATTTCAGTGATCGAAGTATTTAATTAGGTGATCGAAACACTTATTTCTCATGATAATATGAATATTAAGTTTAGAGTTTCGAATAGGTATTCAATTTTTCTTTTTTATCTATAGAAACATGCAAAACTTTTAAAATGATTTTTTTTTAATATCGTAAATACAAATATACTAAATGGGAAAACTTACCTGAAGATAGACATTATTACTTCCAAATAAAACATATATCTTCTCAGAGTCTAGTATCTGTTGATAGTTCTTGGGGGAGGAAAATCAAAGGTTCACCAATACACTAAATTTAAAAATGGTATCCAGCTACTGCCAAATGATAGCAATTTTTTTCAAAATTTTATATATTAGGGAACGTTTCAGACATAATGGAAACGTATGTATTGGAAAAGAGCCCACTATGTCTATTGTAAAAAAAATAAATAGGTTATATTGTTTCAAGAAAAGGTTTCTTAGTATACATAAACTGACATTTTACAAAGTGCATAAGGCATAGAAAATGCATATAAATAAAAGCATATAAACGGAAAATAAAAATAAAAAATATCTGTAGATAGAGAGATAATTGTACAAACAGTAAAGAGGCCGAAACTCTATTTGCATGAAAAATGTAAAGCATGCAAAGAAAGGCAAATATAGTAAAATTGACACAATTAAATTCGGTGTGTAGATAGAAGGTAATTTACAATAAGTGATCTAAATAAATGAATAGATGAAAATATCTATTGTTTGCAGAAAAAAATGCAATATTTTCTGCAATATTTTCTATTTTAAGGAAAAAGTTAAATTATGTAATATGTGTATAGGTTAGGTAGGGTTATATTTTCATTCTAACGAGGAAAAGCTATACAGCATATAAATATAACAATACTAATAATAAATAAAGAGAAAATGTGCAGCTCAAGTAAAGTGAAAACATATTTTTTGTAAAAAAAGAAAAAACAAGCATCATACTTGAAGAGGAAACTATTGACAATAAGTGATGAGAAAACTTTCTGCTTTGCACAGAAATATGGCTATAATAAAGGCAAAATAAGGATAAATTTGTGTAGTATATGATGATAAAAATTTTGAATATGGATTGGAAGGTGAACTGTCTAGATTAGTTTAATCGTTCACTCATGAAATGTATGTTGTATTAGTACAAATATGTAACAATCTCTCTATCCTTACAAGTAGGATTGATCTGCTAAATATATATCAATTTTTTTCGTAGTGAAAGTAAAAATAGTTCATCTCCTCTATTTTTTCTATCTCTCTATAATTGAATGGTAAAATAATTTCAAATTCCAGAAACTACAATATAAGTACTTATAAGAAATGTATAAAACAAAGTATAATTTTTATTAATAAATAATTATAGTTTATAAAAGAATAATGTAATTATTTTTGAAAAGGAAATAATCTATAACCTAGAAGTAGCTAATCTACATTCATAACAACAATATAATAACATTTAGTAATCAAAGAAAAACTCTCCATTTTTACATTGAACAAAATAGGAATATAATTGACAAGAAATGTAAATACATTACGTAATACCCACAAAATGGCGTTGGAATAATACGAGTTTCAACCGAATCTCTAAAATTCTGTTTAGTTTAGATAGATAGTCGGTGAAAATATTGTAAATAAATAGCATCGTTATGGAATGTAATATTTATTGAGTAGAATAATGTGTAGAAGAGAGCTTCTAAATTAAAGTAGATAGAGGCATAAACCAAGCGAAACTCTTGAAGTGATGAGTTTATGTTGTAACACTGTATGCATACGTAATTTAAACAAATTCTGTTTTAAGGTTCAGAAAGCAACAATATATCTACATATAAAGGTATAAATGTAAATTTCTAGGGTCAACTGCTATTATAGGCATGGCGATATAGCGAGACACGAAAACTTATACAGTAGTAAATATCCATTTTACACATATATAATCCATCTGTATCTAAATGATCAATATAGACTTCATACACGGCTTAGCAAATTAAATTTTTAAATAATTAACGTGGTAATACTGATTACTGAAAATGTAGACACTTACTGTGTATTGCTTTATCTTTTTTGTTTAGTTCTCAGATAATGGCGAATCACCGTGTAACGAAAATATTGAAATAAATATATTTTTTACTTTTAGTTGAGCCTTTAACCATTCTAACACTAGATCTTATCCGGCTGAAGATGTAAACAATAAATATATAATATTGTAGTATAACAATGGCCTCGGTAAGTGGTTAAGTAGGATTAGTAGTGACCTGAATTGGTATCGATATCCAATCTCATTACTACAGAGTTTGACGTATTTAGGCGGCTCGATTGTGCTGGGTGGTCCTCAGATTTATGTAGTTTCTAAAATCCACAGGTCCTAGAGCCATACTTTCTACAGTAGCTATTTAGTTTCTTTCTTCTAGAAATTCTTATTTCAGGCACCGATAAAAAAAATTCAAACAATATACGTTTACTTAAAATCGAACTTACAAATATAAAAGGGTAAACGTGTCTTGTGTGCATTTGGTGTTTTATTTTAAAATTTAACATTTGTTAGGTTCATTGTTATATTTACCAGAGTAAATTTTATGTTGGGAGTGTGCCACTTGAGGCAAGTGCAAGCTATATTAACTTTTAGTAATTTCAGAGGGATGTTTATTGTCAAGTAGCGTGAGTTTCGAGAGGAAAAATAAGATTTAAATCCCCTCTCTAAAGAATTTACGACACTTCAGTGAAATACTGATTGTATGTAATTTGTTTTTTTTCGTAATTTTGATTTTTGATGTAAAATTGGAATATGTACAGTCAAGTATCGTTGATTAAACAAAAACAAAACCATGTTATAGATTTATAACATCTTGGAAATAAATAATTTAACATCAACTTATAAATCAATATCCTCGGATTTAAATTTGTGCAAGCAATGTCGTCACTAAATTACCCTAGATAATGTTTCCTCAATTGACAGATTTATTTTTTTGTCGGTTACCAGTGAAATATCCTCAATCAGAGAATACAACATTCTTAAATCAATGATTTAAGTCGTTAAGTTAGTCGTTAAAGTTAAGATAAGATTGTTTGAAATATGCGGTGGAGGTATCATTAATCGATAATAGATTAGACTAAATGAAAGTGTAACGAGGATATTGGACAGTTGACTTCAAATGAACATTCAATGCCTATAATGCTATATTTACCAGAGTTTATTTTATGTTATGAGTCTTTGTGCCGATGGTATCTTACGGGCAATGAAACTGCTAAGATATTTGCGTTGAGAAATATCAAACTTTTTTGGCGAGTATTGTGTTAATTGCAAAAAAGAGAAATGCAATACTTCAATTCCCTCTCTAAAAGGTTTACGGCCCTGTAGTGAAATACGGAGTGTAATTAACTTGCTTTTTAATGAATATGATGTTTCATGTGAATTTGAACGTGTACCGACAAGTTCAGAAGTATAAAAAGAAATAAAACACATAACACCTCGTTTGATAATTCGAATGCAAATTTAGATACTAAAAGAATTTTATAACTTTTTCATATAAAATAGTAATTTAATGTAGTCACTGATATCACTAAGATCTTATTTCATCTATGACGCTGTATGCGACAAAAACTATTACCTTTCTTCACAAGGTTATTACAAACATACTATCAAACCTAATTCCTACTTCAAGTTCTGTAAATAAGATCAGTACAGATCTCGACTAGCTGTCTTGAATATTACCCGTCCTGATGGCAAAACCTTTCAAAGTATCCAGGATTTCATCAATCATTATTTTAGTTGGTTCGAGTGTTGTGCAATCTTACGTTCCAATAGCGACCCAGTGGCAATCCATCACTTGTTGTCTTGAAATGTAGAGTGATCATATCAAATGTTATGCTTCAAACGTTTTGCGTATCACTTTATCCTACACGCAAAAATAGAGTAAGTCTTATATAGTGGGATTTATAATATAATCCATACAACCCTTTTACATTAGTTTTATTGCACTTGGTTATAAATAATGCACATTCAAGTTGTTTGCACTTATTGTATTTAGAATTGAAATTATTTTTTCCAATATATTGTGCATAAAATAATAGTAGTGGATCCTAAACAAGAGTGTCTGCAAATAATTGTAAGAAGCTGAAATATCGGACATATTTTGTGTTTGATCAACTACACAACGTCTTTAGTAAAATAATAAGGCTACTATTATTGCTTACACGTAATATGGCTGCAATGAATTTCTTTAATATTATCGCCTCGTGAGTACTTTGGAGAAAATTATTATTATATATTAGTTGATCATGGAGACATGAAGATACAGGAAGTGCAGAGTTCCCTAGGTAACTCTAAATGCCGACACTTACCGTAACTAAGTGAAGGATATCCTATATATGTCAAAGAAGTGATTTCTTCCCATTAGAGTATTCATTAGAATCAGAGACATATTATTATGGAGGTCAAATAAATTATTTATATATACTTAGACTACATATAATATATAGACGTAATAGGCACGCATAGCCAATAGTAAACTTTTATCCATTTATCGTCTCTTAATAAAGATTGCAACATGATTGAGGAAAGGTCTTTAGGTAGGATAATTGAAATAGCCGAAGAAACTGTGACCACTGTGGGAGGTGTTTATTTAAAGTGCGGTATATGATTTTAGGTAGCTCATAAATCTCTTGTATATGTTGGTGAAGCAGATTTTGCTTAGCCACAAATATACCTCAACACTTCTGTCTGGGTCGAATAAAAATGAAGGTGTGTTTTGATCGGCCTAAAGTACTATAATTTCATAAGTAAATGAATTTCTCAGTCAAGTGTGTCTTGACAATCGTCTATCTTCGCCTGATGAGTAAGGGTTGGGCGTTATACAGCTAATGAGGTACTTGGCTATTCATGCAAATTTTATGACGTATCAATATAAAAAACGTACTTTAATGTGGGAGGAACTGAATAAATCTTGATTAAAAGTAGAATAGAATACCAATCATGTAATTCAAAATATAAAATCATGATCACATAAAATTCGTTTTATTTTATATTATGCATATTTTGATGCAAAGATTTTGTTACTTTAGTGATGTTCAGATAAACTTTTTTGTATTAAAGAGCCTTACAATTGTATTAAAATACTTTTTATTGTTAATCACTTAAACAGTCATTTATGACTATCCGAACTTTAAATTTAGTAAATTTGTTAAAACCTACTGAGACAGAACGTTTTCGATCCCTATTTGCCGATCTTTATCAGTGTCTTATGATTGGAGATGTTGGGTCAAGCGGTGACGGTTTTAAAGGTAGGTTATCGATAGTATCAAAGAGTATGTGAGATTTGTATTGTGTTTGTTAATTTAATATATTTGTACTTTGTGTTTTTGTTTGTCTGTAAATTTCATATTGTTCTATTGTGTTGAGATGTGGTCGTTTTCTGTTGATGTGTAGGATTTCTAGGTTATGGTAAATGATTGTGTATTTGTGTCCTGTTTCTTTTATGTGATTGTAAAATGTTGAGTGTGTGTTCTGTTTGTGTTCCTCGACTCTTTGTTTAAAGTTGCGACCTGTTTGTCCAATGTAGAATTTGTTACATTCGTCACAGTTCGGTTTCTATACGCCTGGTGATTTTAGTTTATCTTTGTTGTTGGTGTTGTGTTGTATTTTGTGTTGTAACTTGTTATTAGTTTTGTATGCTATTTTGTATCCTATATTTTTGAAATTTGTGGACTATTTTGTTTGTTGTTTTGTCTATGTATGGTAATGTGACGAATTGGTTTTCTCTGTCTGTAGTGTTAATTTTAGTGTTTTTTTTTTGTATTTTGTACCATAGATTGTCTATGATTGTGGCGTTGTATCCTTTTGTGTATGCTAAATATTTAACTGTGTCTAGCTCTTGATTTATGTTTTCTGTGGCCATTGGGACTTCTTTAAGTTTATGGAGAATGGATCTGCAGGCAGCGTGTTTATGTTGGATAGGGTGGTTTGAGGGGATGTGGATAAGTGTGTCTGTCTTTATGGGTTTACTGTTATTGTTGAAGCCGTGTTATTGTGTGTGGATTTTTGTTATGGTTAGGTCGGGGAAGTTTATTGATCGGTTGGTTTCAATTTCTGAAGTGAAGTGGATTTATGGGTGTATTTTGTTACTGTAGGTGAGGAGTTTTTCGCATTGACGGAGGTTGCCTCTGTAAAGTGTTGAGATATCATCGACGTATCTGTGCCAGTAAATGATTTTGTGTGCGTGTGTATTGTTTGTGAGTATCTTGGTGTTTTCTATTTGTAAAAGAGAAATTTTGCTTAGGACACTACTGATAGGATTTCCCATGAGTAGGCCATCTGTTTGTGAATAGAAGTTTTAGTTGTGGGTAAAAGAGTTTTGTTTGGTAATGATTTCGAGGATGTTTATGATTTCGGTAACGAAGGCTTTAGGTATGTTGTTCTGTACATCAACACCAATTCAATATTTTACAATCACATAAAAGATACGGGACACAAATACACAGAGTTTTGCAATAACTTAGAAATCCTATACATCAACAAAAAAGGACCACATCTCAACACACTAGAATAATATGAAATTTACTGACACACAATAACACAAAGTACAAACATAATAAATGAACAAACACACGAAAACCTACCTTTAAAACCGTCACCGCTTGACCCAACATCTACAAGCAGAAGACACTAATGAAGATTGGCACATAGCGATCGAAAACGTTCTGTATCAGTAAGATTTAACAAATTTAATAAATTTAAAGTTCCGATAGTTATAAATGATTGTTCAAGTGATTAATAAGTTTCGCCGAACTTAATAGACTACAAAATTCAAGACTCTTTATTGTATTTGGTAATTAATGTACTTAGGTTTCAGTATTTTTTTCACAATTGTGTCACAAATGACGTTGGAACAATTTTATATTGTTTGTAATAAAAAAAAACCAGAGGGAAATTTTTTATCAAAAGACTATTATACAGGTTCTGGTAATAAAACATCCCTAATCTAAAGGTAGTTAGAAAAAAATACAGAAAACACGTGATATTATGTGAACAATGAACAGTATACCATTGTACATTAATTTTTTTAAATAATTATATCCGCTAAATGACGTTCATCAATGTTCATATAGTGACAAGTCTTTCCCGGAAGGTAGCTTTTGGTGTAATTTTTCTTGTAACGGCTCTCACTTCTTTGATGATTGCTTCTTTAAGTGGTCGCTGTAGTGATCTCTGCAGCCCAGTAGTGAAAATTCTGTTTGCTTACAATTCCTGGTAAGTGGAAGTGGGCCTCATCCGTAGAAATAAACAAATGCCAGGGGGAATGTTCTGAAGAATTTCCTCATACACAGCTCTGCGAGTTTCAAAATCGTTCTCACTTAATTGCTGGGCATCCATCATTTTGAAAGGGTTCATATTGTGCTACATATGGAGACTTCTTCTTTCACTCCTATCGGATAATCCCAGAGCAGCCGAGCTTTTAATTTAGGAATTTTGTATTTCAAAATTTTTCACTTCATGTAAAATTTTGAGACATATTTTCCAGCTTTTCACAAAGCAGTTTTATTCTAAATGTTATCCGAATATACAGGAAACGATTTAAATGTTTTCGAACCAAATGATTTCGATGTTGATTACATGTGGCTTTCCACCTTTCATCATTGGAATGACGTAAGCAGTTTTCCATCTAGGCTAGTTTTCTAAGAAAATGAAAACCAATAGTTTAGAAATTGATCTTCTCAGACACAACAATCTCCGACGACGGAACTACATTTACCCCAAAATGTTGTGTTTTTTTAATATAAACGAAAATCTACATTTATTACTTACGTATATTTATAATTCGTACTACTATTCCAGCGAGTTTAGTAAAGACACACAAAACATATTTGACACAGTGTCGGTGCGGAAAACCGATTCCGGTATGACCAAAATAATACATGTAATTCATTACATTTTACTGGACAATGTTGCCAACTTGTTAAAAAAATCTTTCGAACATCCTAGTCGAGACATTGAAATACATGTAGGTTAAAATTATATGTTTGATATTAAGTTCAGTTTTTCAAAGCTGTAGTGACAAATTCTCTTTCAACAGGGTTTTAAAATACTTTCAATAAGTGTTTATCATAAATATGAAGCTTGTTTAGGAACTATTTTATTATAGTGTTTATATTTTAAAGCTATTTATAAGAGAGGTTAATTTTGTGTTGCAGCGATCAGTGTCTTTATCGTAAACTAGCAGAAGCTCCAGGAGCTTCAGTTTCTGCTTTCCCGTGAACCGAGAACAGAGAATTTAATGCCCCTGCCTGTGATAGAATACCTACCTATAGTAGATCTAGTCTCGCCTAGAGGGGGATAAAGCTATTTTTACCACTACTAAGTGACAGGAATCGATTCAGATTTCTTTTCAGAATTGCCAAAGGCATAATTACCAATGGTTTGACATTTACGCATCAGGAATTTTTTCAACCTATTATCAACCTGATATATATATATATATATATATATATTATATGTTTTCTTGTTTAATAATTTAAAACAACATAGGTTATTCAAATAAAAGATGATTATTTATTTATATTCAAAGCTTGTCGTTGGTAAACAGTACCAACATCATCAGGAATGAAAAATACAATAATGTAAGATATAGGCCTAAGACATCTGTTAAATTATAAATAGAATTGTTGCTAAATTTATACAAATTGCCAGATTTTTTTTGTTGCTGTATATAGACATTAAATATTGTATCAAATTTAGAATGTATTTGTAGTTTTTCTTTTATTAATTTGTTATTAATACTGTATCTATATATTTCAAATTCTTCATATAGATTCATTCCTAATCCTTTATTAATTTCTTTTATAAGTTTCATCTTGTCAATGTTTGGAAATTGGTGCTTATTATTAATTCCACCAGTGATTCTATGACAATTAATTTGAAAAGCAAGTTACGTTAAAAAATAAATACTTTATCTATCCTATAGTATCTAAGAGCACCAAGGGAAAAGTACGAGATGCATTGACCGGAACATTAAGATAAGTTTGGTCTGCCATCAAGTAAACAAACGCGTCAGAATGGCTTTCGGAGTGTCGACTGTTTATGTTTCCATATCAGAATTGTGTCTGTAAATACATAGCATAGTTCCCTCCAAGATAATGTAACGGACTAGGTTACTTGGTAAATGAAAATATAAAGTTTTAAAATACAATGTTATACAATTTATTAATCAGTTACAATTACAATAGAACAAAAGACAGCAATGTGTCGAGTAATTTAATTCATGTTACTGCTAGTTATTCCATACATTTGAATTACTTATTGAACTTTAAAATTTATATATATCGACAAGATAGTAACTTAATATTTTCAATTGAATTTTTAGAAATGAATATTCGAAGGACAATTTCTACCGTTCATGTGTTAACCGTTTATCATTTAAAATTCAACTTAGTTAACATTAAAATACATTTTCTTTATAGCTAAAACGTACCTGGTTGTGCACAATAAAACACTTTAAAACATATTAAAGATTGCCCATGGCTTTCGGAATCACTAAACACTTAACACATCGCTCTTGCAAATCCGCGCACTTAAACAAAAATTATATAAACATTTTCTCGTTTGAAAAACATAAATTATCGCTTCTGACTTCTTCTTTGGTTGCGTTAATAAAATTCGGTACCGGCCTTGACATCTTAAATTTTGAATACTGGAAGCCTCTAAATTTCTAAGTTATGTCCGAAGTGCCATACGTCCGTCTCGTTCAAAGACTTTGGAGAAGTGGGCCTACTGAAGGTACAAGTCAGCGGAACTTTCCCACCCTCGATTATTATTTCGAATATTTTGATTGGTCCGTCAGATCATGCGATATCAGACCATGTTACGTCACATGAGGTGATGTGAGTTTTTTTTAAAGTTAAGCTACCAACTCGTACGATATTTTACATTTTTACCCGCTAGGGGTGCTACCATCTATGCTAACTTCACAATGAATTACAATCGTACAAAGAGAACAAAAATTTTCTTTTATATTCGGACGATACAATTATTAAATAAAAATCAAATATATAAATGAATTTATATGTAACACCTTATTTTTAAGAGTGTTACATTTTCTCTTGTCGACCTGAAAAGAAAATTTTTGTTCGACATTACATCTTATTTCTACTTCAACATTTTATACATGAGTGTGTGCAGTCCCCTTTTACAATTGAAGAAAACTTACACTATATAGAGCTCTAACGTACTACAGTAAAGGTGTAAACAATCTATTCAATAACGGATGTTTTTGTTTACCTACAGTCTCCACTATGGAATGTTCGCGATTCCCCCTACGGATGTACATCCGCTTCTCACGTAAGCTCTCACGGGCCTACCGTTGACTAACCATATTTACAATATTATTTTGCAAACTCGTTTTACACACTTCACAAACCTCGAATTTCAAGTCCATATCTATAAACTAATATTCTTAGGTTTCGTTAGCACTTCATTATTTTAACAACCTTATGTTATTATATTACAACTTTGTACGGCGTATGTTATGAATTTGTTAACTTTTGAAATTTTAAGTCCCATACCTTAAAATTCTTTTTCCTTTTTTTTTTTTTTACATTTGCAAAAAGGATAATCAATAGTAACTCTTGCTCGTAAACGCATACTCAAGTGGTATATTTAGATTGTACACAATTTGGTCAGTCTGTCGTGTAAAGTCTGGATTCCTAGTCGTATTGGAATCGTGTTGTGTTAAATGTAATAGAAGCTATAAGTCAGTCAGCCTCGTGTATTTGTGTGGGCTATATACCATGCGGGCATGACATATATATTGTTGTCGTGTTGTGTATGCAATTGCATATAATCGTATATACCTTTACTTGTATACCCTATGGACATTTTTCCTACCCCTTTCCTTTTTATAAGGAATTTATCTTTCAGTACGTCCCTGTTTCAATTTTAATTGACTTATATGAGCTCTTCTTATATTATTGAGGTTATTACTTTGTTGGATCAGTACAGACACAGGACTAAAAAAATACAATATTTTATACGGACCTTCATATTTCATAGCCAATTTACTTTGAAAATTATCAACCTTTTTCGATAAATAATGGCATCTAACATAAACCTCATCCCCTATTTTAAACGGATGTTTATTTTTCTCTTTAACATATTTTCCGTATCTTTCGTTACGTTTTGAAGATTTTTTTAAATTTTCAACTGCTCTACCAATCTTTTCTATCCATTCCCCCTTCGAACACTTGTTCTCTATTATATCATTTAAGCCCCACACGTTGCTTAAAGGATCATTCGGTTTATAGTTAAACAGTAATTCGAATGCGGAATATCCAGTAGATTCATTTAGAGCAGAATTTAAACTCCTCTGCAAAAGGCTTATTCCTTCGTCCCAAGATGTTTGTTTGTTATGGAAGTATGCTCTTAACATGTTTTTAACGTTTTTAATATATCGCTCAGCGCGATTTTCACAAGGCATATAGGGGATAATTTTTGTATGTTTGATACCATTATTGAACATAAAATTTTTAAATTCTGTTGATTTAAAGCACGGACCTTGATCAGAAACAACACATTGTGGTACTCCGAAATTAGCAAAAATAATATCCTGCATTTTGTTGATGACATTTACAGAGGTAGCTCTTCTTAACGGTATAACAAAACAAAATTTTGATAAATCGTCCACACAGATTAACAAATAATTATTACCCTTTTTACTACGAACGAGAGGCCCCAAAATATCGATATACAATTTTTCCATTGGTTTATCAGCTGTCTTACTTATTAATGGTCCATAATACACTCTCGGAGCTTGTTTGGATTTAATACAAATTTCACAGTTTTTCACTTTTTCCAAAATAATGTTCTTTAAATTAGGTCTATAAAAATATTCATTTATTTTTGCGAATGTTCTCACTTGACTTAAATGGCCTCCCATCATAGAGTTATGATAATATTGGAATAACATATCTATTAACAATTTTGGTAAATAAATCTGTGCTTTGGATTTCTCCTTAATTTTAAACATTAAAACTCCTTTATTCAAATAAAATTTTTTATTATTAGTTCCGTTTTGTACACTTTGAATTATCGTATTAACTTCTGGATCATTTCTTTGGTGTTCCATTATATCTATAAAACTTAAGGGTATTTGAGAGATTACATTTACATTTAACAATTTATTATTGACCCATCTATTTTTTTTACTTATTTTGTTAATGTTAAGAATTTCATCTTTTGATTCTACTTCTATTATTTCGATTTCTATGTCACTACATTCGGTATGAATTCTGCTTAAGGCATCAGCTACAGGGTTGTCCCTACCCTTTACATGGAATATTTTGAAAGGTAAACTTAATATGCGCTCAAGCCAACGCCCAATTTTTCCTAGCTTTCTGAAGTGACTTAAAGACCATGACAGCGCTTGATTGTCAGTTATTAAATAAAATGGCATTACTTCTAAATATTTGTAAAACTTTTCGATACTTAACACTATCGCTAAAGTTTCCTTTTCATACACTGATAAGTTGCGTTCAGAATCTGTAAATTTTTTAGAATAAAATGCTATAGGTTTATGTTTATCGTTGTTATCTTTTTGCATTAAACATGAACCTATACCATGTTCACTGGCGTCTGTCATTAAATAAAATGGTTTATCATAATTAGCAATATTTAGACAAGGCGGGTTCATTATACAATTTTTTAATTTAACAAAACTATTTTCACATTCTTGATTCCAATTAAATTTTACTCTCTTTTTGCGTAGCTCATTTAATGGGCTAGCAATTTTAGCATAATCTTTTATAAAGGTACTAAAGAAAGATACCATGCCAATAAATCTTGATACATCTTTTGAGTTTTTAGGTCTTGGAAATTCTTTAATAGAATTAGTTCTATCTGGATCTATCTTAATTACATTTTCGCTTATTTTGTTGCCTAAAAAAGTTATCTCTGTACACGCAAACTTTGCCTTTGACAAATTAACAGTTAAATTATTTTCACTTAATCTATTGACTACTTCAGTTACATGTTGAATATGTTCTTTTAAAGATTTACTATAAATAATGATGTCATCAACAAAATTTATCATGAATTTATACTTTATATCGGAAAAAATTCGTTCTACATACGCACTCAATATTCCGCTCCCAACATGGAGACCATAAGGAATTCGCGTGTAATTGTATTGACTAAAAGGAGTACTGAAAGCAGTATATTTTTTGCTGCTCTCGGACAATGGAATCTGATGAAAAGAATTACACAAGTCTATACAAGTAAAATATTTTGCACCACTTAAGTATTGATAGCAATCAGACATATCTCCTATTGGATGTGAAACTCTCTCTATTATTTGGTTTAATTTTCCATAATTAACTACTAGCCTGTGTTTGTCCTTTTTGGATACTAAAAATGAAGGACTTAAATATGGACTAGTCGAATGTTCTATAATTTTTTGTTCTAAAAGTTCATCTAATATTTTCTTTAAAATTGCCATTTTTGGCGGACTTAATGGGTATGGTTTTAATTTTACTATTTCTTCACTTTTAACCTTTAATTCAAATTCAAAATTTAATGCTTTACCAATTTTATCTGTGAAAACATTAGGATAACTTTTTACTAATTTTTTTATGTCTTTTTTGGCTTCCTCACAACCAATTTGAATTTCGTTTGAGTTTAAATTATTAACCATACAACTCTTTACACTGTTTAACGCTACTTTCACATTTGGTTTGAAATTAAAATAACATGAGTTCTTTGAAATATCTATTACTAAACCTGTTTCTTTAATAAAGGGAAGTCCTAAAATTATTTTACAATTTAAACCTTCTGCTATTAAAAATTTCACTTGCCATGAAAAATTTTTTACTTTAACTTTAACAATACAGTTACCTTTTATTTTTATTTCTGTATTATTGGCTGCTGAGACTTTATCCTGTTCGTTTACAATTTTCTTAACTAATTTTTGTTTTAACAATGTTTCAAAAAATTCTTCGTTTATTATGTTTATTGAACATCCAGTGTCCAATAAAGCATTACAATTTAAATTACCACTTAATTTAATGTTTATTGTAGGCAGCATAATAATTTTTGTTTCATTCTTTAACCAATTTTTCTTTTCTACCATTTTCATAATTTTCAAACATTTTCTAGTCTCTCTGAAAAATTTTGATTTATTCAATACATTAACCTGTTCAATTTTTGTTTCATTCTTTGAGATATTCGGATTTATTACATTTTTGTTTTTTAAATCTGAGCGTTTAAATTTATTCCCTTTATTGTTACATTTAAATTTATTTTGACATTTCTTGATTAAGTTAATTTTGTGTGTTACTTCATTACGGAAGAAATATGGCATTTCTTTCCTTAACAGTAATTGCTAGTTAACATTTTTGTTGTTATTACAATGCTTAGCAATATGACCTAACCTGTTACAGTTATAACATTTTACATGATTCCTATTACTTTTCACATTTACTGATTGTTCATTGTTATATTTCTTAAATTTTATCTTATTAGGCTCCTGCCTTCTACTTGGATGATTTCTAAATACAGGATTATTGTTTTCTTGTCTTATTACATCGTTATAACCTAAATTTTGAATCTGAACACACATATTGTCCAGGTCGTTAAAATTAGCGGGATTGTTTACAAAAATTAATTTATTACGGTCTTCTGGCTTAATTCCTAACTTAATAATATCTATGATCTCATTATCTGAATAGTTACATCTTAACAATTTGCAATTATCTTTAACTCTTCTGATATACATGTTTATTAGTTCTAAATTACCTTGCGGTCTGTTTACCAAATTTCTTTTTAAATTTTCTCTGAGATTTATAGGTACAAAACTTTTTAATATATCTTCATGAAAATCATCTAAGGAGACATTATTGTCTAAAGCAAAGAGAAGTTTATCCAACAAAGGGCCTTGTACCTTTCCAATGCTTAATTCTAAAATTTTTGCATCTGGCAATTTGGTTTCTCTTTTTATTTTCAAAATTACACTCATAAATTTTAATAGGCTGTCTAATTCTAGTCCATCTGACATGTCAAACATTTTTAAATACCTTTCTAAAGGATTTGGCAATTTATTGTACAGTTCAGGATTAAACACTGGCATACAATTGGTTTGACTTTTTAGTAATTGATGTTCAAAATTAGTTATTTCTAAATTTGTATTATTACCAATTAACAGTTCAGGTATTGCAATTTCCGTTGATTCCCTATCGCAATCGTTTGTTTTTGATTCAATCTTTTCAAACACATCATTAATTAATTTCTCTTCCTCTAGACTACTAGTAGATAGTTGTCTTTCGGTTTCTATCCTAACTTTACTGTCTAAATCTGTTTCAGCTATTAATTTTTCCAAATCTTTCATCTTTTTTAAGAAATCTTTTAGGTCGTCTGACATTTTACATTCTAATTCAAATTTCAACAAGCATTTACATCTTAATCTTAAATGTACTAGTTTTGTTTCAGCTCTTAAAACATCAATAGCTCTAGGGTCGGTTTTTAAATTATTACACATTCCTACTAAGTCCTTAAATTTATTTTCAATTAACAAAAACTCGCTAGGCACATCCATTTTACCAATTAAATTATTAGGGTCCGCTTTATAACTAGAATCTTTGGCTATTTTTCTCAAGGTCTTTCTTATTTCGGATACTGTACTGTCCATTCTAATATCTACACTTCTAATTTTTAGTTCGAAAATTAACTCATCTTTTATCAATAGGTCAATATTGATTTTTAAGTCGCTAGACATTTTGATAGTTTGAAATTAACCTTGCTACACACTGACGAGTATTTTTAAGGAGGGCTGCACAACTTAAATAATTAACACATGAATGGCATTAATCCTTGGAATTCGTTAGCAGTAATTATCATTCAATTTTTAATTAATTTAAATTAAGCAGAGTCGCGCATTTGTAACGGACTAGGTTACTTGGTAAATGAAAATATAAAGTTTTAAAATACAATGTTATACAATTTATTAATCAGTTACAATTACAATAGAACAAAAGACAGCAATGTGTCGAGTAATTTAATTCATGTTACTGCTAGTTATTCCATACATTTGAATTACTTATTGAACTTTAAAATTTATATATATCGACAAGATAGTAACTTAATATTTTCAATTGAATTTTTAGAAATGAATATTCGAAGGACAATTTCTACCGTTCATGTGTTAACCGTTTATCATTTAAAATTCAACTTAGTTAACATTAAAATACATTTTCTTTATAGCTAAAACGTACCTGGTTGTGCACAATAAAACACTTTAAAACATATTAAAGATTGCCCATGGCTTTCGGAATCACTAAACACTTAACACATCGCTCTTGCAAATCCGCGCACTTAAACAAAAATTATATAAACATTTACTCGTTTGAAAAACATAAATTATCGCTTCTGACTTCTTCTTTGGTTGCGTTAATAAAATTCGGTACCGGCCTTGACATCTTAAATTTTGAATACTGGAAGCCTCTAAATTTCTAAGTTATGTCCGAAGTGCCATACGTCCGTCTCGTTCAAAGACTTTGGAGAAGTGGGCCTACTGAAGGTACAAGTCAGCGGAACTTTCCCACCCTCGATTATTATTTCGAATATTTTGATTGGTCCGTCAGATCATGCGATATCAGACCATGTTACGTCACATGAGGTGATGTGAGTTTTTTTTAAAGTTAAGCTACCAACTCGTACGATATTTTACATTTTTACCCGCTAGGGGTGCTACCATCTATGCTAACTTCACAATGAATTACAATCGTAAAAAGAGAACAAAAATTTTCTTTTATATTCGGACGATACAATTATTAAATAAAAATCAAATATATAAATGAATTTATATGTAACACCTTATTTTTAAGAGTGTTACAATAAGGTCGCGAAGCCACAGCTGTATGTCCTTTCCAGCGAACCAACAGTGTATGTTTGAAGGAATTGACAGATAATTGGAGTGGTACAGTCTCAAAAACTACCGAGTGTCAATTTTTATGAGATTTTTTTGATATTAGGATTTTATATTTATTTCTAATAAGTTCAAGAAATAATTCCGTTCTTAACGATAACACTTGCGTGTTTGCAAACACAAGTACCAGTAACCCCATAATTATTTATAAAGTTTTACGAAAGCATTCTAAAATAGCATATTTACAAATTCCTGAAGTACTTACATCGAAGACTCTAATGAAACACTTGCCAACAATATCTCAACTCTTCCAAATGAATGACCAAGGTATTAAAGAGCTAGCGTTATTTATAGGCCATACAACATCATTTTTATCAATAATAACATTATATATATATTTTTCATCCAAAATACTCAAAAATTGTTTGAAAGATATAAATAATGTAGCAAAGAAAGAACACGTGGATATATACACACTTTCTATGACCATAAGGGCAAAACATTTCAAGTACTTATTTAAGGATACATGTATCATAGGTGTTAATATGCCAATTAAACTAGAGAGCACTGCAGGCGGTTTAAGCAATGGTAAATATTTAAAATTCTTTATTTCTACATCTCTGAAGATTATATGTAAGGATATAGTTCTTTCCAATGTATATTGCAGTGTAGCTAGGAGTCGAAACGTTTTCGGTAAGGAATGTAATAAATCTATTATATTTATCCTCGATATTCTAGTCCCAAGAGTAACTTTAATGTCTATGGGACTTTCACTCACTTTAAGGTTGCATGAAAAACTGTTTCAAGTACGGTGATCATTGGTAAGGAAACAAATACAGTAGTGCATGAATAATTCGAGGTAGATGGCACCGAGACACCGTCGGATTACCGAAAACTTGGATTACACGGAAATAGCTTCCTGTACACTAGAAAAAAAACAGGAGTTCTAATGAACCCTAATACTTTAATTAAAAATGCACAAAATACGTATGTAGAACTTTATTGATTACAGTACATACATAAATTAATGTTGCTTGGCTCTTCAAGACTACTGTACTGATTCTTGCTTGCGAGAATACTATATGATATGAATACCATACTAAGTATCGGCAATTATAGCTAAAAAAAACCCGATGCCCGTTGTAACCTTTATGAGGACGCCCAATAATTTGATCGTAGATAGTCTTTTTGTTCGCCTACCATAAAAATAAAACGAGATTATCAGTAATATATCAGTAAATTTGAAGTATAGTGAAAAATTACCGTGATCATCGGTAGTAAATATTTATGATTATCAACGTCTAAAGACTGACTACAAAACGTTTTATAAGGACTTGGTTAGGGTTGCTTAACTGAAGTAATTTTCTATCAAGGAAGAATAGAGAATATTCAAATTGAAATATTAAGTTTGTAATTAGGAGTTATTTATTAACTGGTATTGCTAGTGGTAGGATTCGTAAAATATATAACAAAGGAGACAGTTTTGAGGAGTGATTAGCAGACTTTGTTTTGAGATCAGACACAGCCGAACGAACTAAAATCATTCTGATACTAACTATAAAATGTATGTAACATGTCGACCGAAGAACGAAAGAGATTTTTTAAAGTGAAAAAAAATATACAAAACAGTCATTATCTTTTACGTCTTGTTTTTTTAACAAGAAATACCATCATAGTGACTAATTTCATTCTGTCACTCTGCATAACGCTATTTTACAGCTAGTTTTTGAAGACTGGTTCCTCAGCTATATTCGCCAAAATATTTGTAAATTTTTTCACCATAATAATAATAATAATAAATCAAATTGTAGATATGCGAGCCAGGAGGGATACGGTTAAAAATAGAATTAAAGAAGGAGATTAAAATATATTTAAATCTTATCAGATATATTTTCAGGTGAATTCAACGGGTCTTGATGAAAGTAACCTCACAATCAAGGTGAAATGACCTCCTTTCGGAAAATATCTAAGGGAGGAATTAAATAAATTTTTTAACCTGCCAACAACGACTACCAGGAAAATTTAATGAATGTAGTTAAAGAAGAACGTTTAGAAAAAAATAGGTCTTTACTCAAGCACAATTGTACCTATAACAACTTATGACAAATCAAATATGGTTTGTAAATAAAACAGATATATTACATTGCTTACCGAAAGCGTTTTTCACCATGATGCCTAGCTGCAATGCAATATACATTGGGAAGAACTATATCCTTACATAATATTATATTCTTTTGAGATGTAGAAGTAAAGAAGTTTAAATATTTACCATTACTTAAACCGCCCGAACTGCTTTCTAGTTTTATTGACAGAAAACCACCTATGATACATGAATCCTTACATAAATAATTAAAATGTTTTGCCCTTGTCTTGATAAAATGTTTATATTGGCACTAAAATGTCATATATTCGTGAAAATATTACTCCTTGTTAGAATACTATATGCACCCTTTTAAAGCATATGCTCACAGAAAAATAAAACAATTTTTTGGTTACATTTGGCTGTCGTAAGTACAGAAATACTATTATTTCAATATTTAATTTTTTTACCCGAAAATGGTAATTTGTACTCAATTGAACCTATAAAATATAGACGTGTTCAATGGGCCTACGTGAACAAGAAATTAACATTACATGAGATTCGACCAAATGAAAGCCTTCTCATATTTACAATGTACAATATAGGTAGATTTTTCTGGTTACCTACCTGAGGTAAGGGTGATACAATATATCAAAGAAGTTTATTGAAATAAAGTAAGAAATGTATAGCCATTACGTCTAAGCTAAATTAGAACAGATGTAAATTGGCATTTACATTCATTCGTCCCAGAAATGAACACCACACAGACACAGTGTTTGTTAATCTCCGTGGCATGGGCTTGATAGGCACTTATAGGTGGTGTTGGTTGCCAGGTGTGTCTGCAGTTTCAGCCACAATTTCTGGATTAATGAAGCCGTAATCAATGTTTTTACCGCCACCGAAGTTGATTTTTAAAACTATTTCTTCAATAATTAATTAGTTTTTAGATTTAAATTTGTTTCGTTACATTATTTTTTCTTTATTTAAATATAGGGAAAGAAAAATTAATACTTGTTTAAATACAAGACTTTCCTTTTAATATATTTTCTCGTTTTATATTTATTAGTCATTTAGTTAACTAGTGTTATAAGTAATATAATATTTGCAATTATTATTCAATTCCTAATTTCATATTATATATACACAATTTTGTATATTACGTGTCCTTTCTTTGCTACATTATTTATATTTTTGAAACAATTTTTGCTATTTTTGGATGAAAAAAATATATATTATGTTATTATTCCACGATTAGGTTAGGTCTTCCACTTCACAACAGAAACTAGTAAGACGATGTTTCTGGTTGTTCACCAGCAAGACTCCAGAACAAAAGTGAAATGCTTACAGATTACGACAGCTGATGATAGGAATGAATAATCTAATATTTATGATTGCGCCCAGCTTCCACTTATCTTCCCCTCCAAACATATGGCTAATCACACTTTCCCGCTATTTATTAACAGTGTCTGGAATCGCACTCTCGAAAACTCACACATGCGTTATCCTTGACTTTCGATGACGAAATTGGAGTCACCCCTTACAAACCCAGAGTATTAATTTACTAGACATTTTTCTAGTATCTTACATTTTCATAAAAATTAACCACCCTTTCTACTCCCGTAGAACCACACCCTCATATTCCCATTAGCTTTTAATGACGGGCTCAGTACCATTAAACCCCCCTAGAGATCATCTTCTAGTCTTTTTTAGGCTTTTACCATTCTAATCCCAATTCATCACTTGCTACTCCCATAGAGCAACACCCGTGCATCCCCACTTTCGCTCGATTACGGTACCGGACTCAGCACAAATACCCCCCCTGAGTGATCATTTTCTATTGTTTTTTGCCTTCTGATAATTTTACCACAATTCTAAAATTTCCTACTTCCGTAGATCATTACCCGATCATCTCCACTGACGTCCGATAACAGTACAAAACTCAGCATCATTAAATCCTCCGAGTGATATTTTCTATTGTTTTTTTGGCTTCTGACAATTTTACCAAATTAACCCCTTTTCTACTCCTGTAGAGTTACATCCGTGGATCCCCGTTTAATGTTAATGACGAAATGGACTCCAAAAATACTCCAATTGATAATTTTCTACCTTTATTTTGCCTTCTGAAATTTTTACCCTAAATAACCAGTTGCTACTAGCATAGAGCATCTCCCGTGCATCCTCATTGAAGTTCGATAACTGTAAAAGACTCTACAACATTAAAAACACCCGAGTTATCATTTTTTCTTGTTATTTTGCCTTCTGCCAATGTTACTCCAAATCATACTTTTTCTAGTCCAGTAGAGGCACACCTTTGCATCCCCATTTAATATTGTAGGCGGTATTGGACTCAGCACCCTCCAAAACACTACGATTGATCATTTTCAATTGTTTTTTTGCCTTCTGACAATTGTACCCCAATTCACCCCTTTTCTAGTCTCGTAGAGACTCATCCGTGCATTCCCGAATAATATGGAAGACGGTATTGGACTCAGCTACCTCCAAAACACTACAATTGATCATATTCTAGCTTAGTTTTGCCTTCTCACATTTATACTCCAAATCATCATATGCTACTCCCATAGAGGATCACCCGTGTATACCCATGACGTTCGATAGTGGTAAAAGACTCAGCACCATTAAAACCCCCCGAGAGATCATTTTCAATTGTTTTTTTGCCTTTTGACAATTTTACCCCAATTGAGCTATTTTCTACTCCCGTAGCGCTACACCCGTGCATCCCCTTATAATATTGAAGACGGTATTTTACTCAACAACCTCCAAAACACTACGGTTGATCATTTTCTATCTTTGTTTTGCTTTCTCACAATTATACCCCAATTCATCATTAGCTACTCCCATCAAGGGTCACCCGTGTATCCCCATTGACGTTCAATAACGGTGAAGGACTCGGCACCATTAAAACCCACCCGAATGATCATTTTCAATTGTTTTGTTGCCTTCTGACAATTGTACCCCAATTCACCCCTATTCTACTCTCGTAGAGCCTCATCCGTGCATTCCCGAATAATATGGAAGACGGTATTGGATTCAGCTACCTCCAAAACACTACAATTGATCATATTCTAGCTTAGTTTTGCCTTCTCACATTTATACTCCAAATCATCATTTGCTACTCCCATAGAGGATCTCCCGTGTATACCTATGACGTTCGATAATGGTAAAAGACTCAGCACCATTAAAACCCTCCGACTGATCATTTTCTATTTTTTTTTGCCTTCTTTCATTTATACCCCAAGTCACTCCTTTACAACTCCCATAGAGCCTAACCCGTTCATCCCCATTTAATTTTGTTCACAGTAGTGGACTCATCATTCTTAAAAACACCCCAATTGATTATTTCCTAGCTTTTTTTGGGTTCTGATATTCTACCGTAATTGATCCTATTGCTACTCCTGTAGAGGCACACACTTGTATCCCCGTCAGCTTTCGATAGTTGTACACGTTTATGAAAACTAACAAACAGGACTTATCTGAGTTGAGTAAATAATTGGGCAGCTGAAATAAAGAAGGGACATACTAATGTTTATGTTTTCTCCGTGATTACACACACGTGTCTTAGAGTCTAAACATTTGACTAGTCAGATAGTCGCACCATAGTGGCTACACTGTTGGTTCTCGTATCGTTAGTAGCGTGGGAATAATATACACGCCGGCTGCCATATTGTTATTAGACTGATCGAAAATATACACTGGCTGCCATATTGATGCCTAAATGAAATGCTGCCGTATTGATAGTACTTCAGTCAATTTTGTATTTTTAAGATTTTATGAAATTAAAGTACATGGAGTAGTATCATGTTTATTATAAATAAATTATACACGACGAAAAACATATATACTTCACTCTTTCAAGTGGCTGCCATATGGTTGCAAAATGAAATGCTGCCATTTTGATAGCGGGATGTATATATATATATATATATATATATATATATATATATATATATATATGTATATGCGATTATATAATGATTATTGTAATTTTCATTCCTGATGATGTTGGTCCTGTTTACCAACGAAAAGCTTTGAATATAAATTAATAAATAATCTTGTATTTGAATAACCTATGTTGTTTAAAATACATATATATATATATATATATATATATATATATATATATATATATATATATATATATATATATATATATATATACCTACATTTAAATCTTTACATCAGTTTAAAAGATTAGACGCTCATCAGAGCCTCATTAAGAAAAACAAATGACGTTTCCTAGAAGCTAATGGCAAGAAGCCGCTAATTATGAGAACCTCCTAATGTTATCAAAAATTAAAAAAAAAAAAAAAAAATACTACCTCCAGAAAGGAGGATGAAGCTCAGAATTATCTGGACGACTGGCCGGATAATTATTCGTTAGAACATAAGAGTATGGTTTTTGTTACAGCGAGGTATGTAGGAGGTTATTTGAGATGTACTGTTTAGTTAATATGGTGTAAAACAAACTAAGAAACTGAATAAAATTGACCCCAGATTTGTAACTACAGTAACTTTTATATTATCTGACGAAATACACAAGACTCGTAACAAATAAGTTACATTAGGATCGAAGTAGGCTATATTAACTTAGTTTAATGATCAACAACTTGCGTATAATTGGTTAGCAATACTAATAAACGGTATATTTATTGCAAACCTACTCCATAAAAAAACAATAACTACGAATTCAAATAATAACAATGGAAGTTGAATCGTAAGGTAAACGTTTCTGATCTTAGGTTGCAAAAAATTAGAATGAAAGAAGCAAAATCTGCAAGTTTTATTTAAACCCTCAACTCAAATACACTTAAAAAGTTTTAATCATTGCTAACAGTTTTGGACAGGTTTTAAAATTTGAATAACTTTAGATTACGTTTTTCTATTCAAAATATTTTCTCTTACAAAGTAAATAAAATTAAACATTTATTTCAATTCTAACATCAACTTTGAATAGCCTAAACTAATTTTTTTCCTAAAATAGAAAATAAAATTTTCTCAAAAATGTTTCTAGACCTATACTGAAGCATCAACTTAAAACGAAAACTTTATGGAATTACCTTGCGTTAAAGTATAAACTATCCAGATATAAATTTTGCAATGTGTATAGAGAGATTGTCAGTAGTATAAGAAATCAAAAAGGTGGAGGTATCAATAACAGATAACTACCAAAACAGTAGCTATCAATTATAAAAATACAAGCACCATCAATAACTTAGGAGCAACAATAAGTGATATTTATTGTTGAAAGGTCAATAATGTATCCGTAATAGAATTCAAAGCAGGCTAAGAATATGAAGGTGCATAGTAAGGAAGGAAATAGGGAAGCTCATAGTAAATAGGATTTATATATTTCCTCCTAAAGAGTAAGAGAGCCATATTTAAACAAATATTATAATTTCGGCAAGATTGTGTAGAGTAAATAAAAATAACATACAACAAGATAATGGGAATTATAATTGTACTACATGATGGTGAACGTTTTAAATTTATTCTAAAGAAGATGAAGTGGCTATCTAAAAATGGAATTAATATAAAATATTTTGAAAAAAAGAGCTAACTAAAATGATATTTTAGGTACAAGACGACACATTGCGGAGCCAAAATTGCAAGGACAAAGTTCACAAAAGAAAAGAAGGAGACAAAAGCTACACTTTTCCAAGTGATTTGGATGATGAACCACTAGGAAAAAGTAAGCATAAAAGCGAGCTAACATTTTATTAATTTTAAAAAAAACCACAAAGTAGCCAACCAATATTTTGCAAAGAACAATTAGGTAGCTAAAAACACTGTACTTATCTTCTTGGAAGAAATTCATTTAAAATAACTCAGAATTTGATGGTTCGTTTAACTAATAAGTATGTTATGAAGAGGGATATAGCTACTCCAAAAAATAACTTTATTTTTATAGATTAATGGGGATAATTTTTAGAAGAGGTTATCGAGCCAATATACAGGTTACATAGAGTAACTGTAGTCGTTGATTCGAATTCAAAAATTTAATTACAAAAATATACTTTTACATGATAAAACTGTAAAAACATTTAACCAGCAAAAACAACAGGAACCGCTACCAGGCTCGTGCATTGCCTTTACTACGCTTCCAGTTGACTAATTTACGATTTATTTATTTGTGCAAAATAGTTTTATGGTATGCACTATCTATTAGCTTTAATGTTGTATAGCATCTGTGAATTTACCCTATGTTGAACTATAATGGTAAATTTAATATCAAAATCAGATACAGTTTTAGGGACAGGTGTGGGACATAACATCTTGTACATTAAATTACACCTAAACACGTGCAGATGCAATGACGACATAGATATTGCGTTGCGTAATTATTTACCTCCACAAATTAACGGGTATGTAGGTTCACTGTTCTACCATTTAGTAATAATTTGAAAACTATCACTTAAATGATAAAACATTCAGTTATTATTTTTAATATTTCACATAATCTAAATTATATGTATAGTTACAGAAATTGAGATTTTTTTCCAACTTCTTCTGTATCTGAACTTCTTGAGAAACATATTTTTGGCGCAAATTTAAATTTGTCACGATATTAAAAGCCATCTTCAGACTATTTAGAGCTAGTGAGGGGGACGCTAAGATAGAGAAAAATTTCACGAGAACCGCGATTCATTAGTGCTGTCCTTAGCGCCTGCGGAGCAAGAGAAACACCAGCAGGCAATTAGAGTTGGTTGTAAAAACATTTACTTCAAGTTTTGGGCAACATTGTGTTTAGTTAGGCAACATAGGTGCATATTTTGTTCCTTCTGTGTGTAGTGATAAAAGGTTCCTTTGTAACATAATAATTGCACTTAGAACACATAGATACTCTTATAACAAAACAGCCTGTAAGTTTGGCAATAATTTGTGTAGACAAATTGGGTAAACCTACAAATTTGTTAGTAATTGTTCAGATAAATTACATTCAAACGTTTGATTTTATATTATATTATGAATTAGTTAGACTTATAAGTAGAGAAGATATCATCTATGACTACGTTATCCTAATCTAGGTCAGAAATCGTCTGTTCTCTCACATTATAAGTATATATTTTTGAATATATCTCAAATGTCAACTTTGATTGTACGAAGGTGGAGGTGTAGAGGTAGTCAAAAGAAATGGCTTCAAAATAATGCTGTTAGCGTGAAAATTAAGAACTACGTGCTAACACTCAAAACTGAGTATACAAGATCATTGTCAAAACAAGTAAGCCTTTAGAGTTTACAAAATATAAAAGTTTTCCGAAGACTTTCAAATTAGAACAAACTTTCAAATTAGTCTTTATAAATTTGTTAATTTAAGAAAAGTCAGAGTGAATAAGAGAGGTTGCAGTTCATCAACTTACTGCGTTATGATTGTGTGATTAGCTCTAAATAAGAAAATGTATGTTTTCCTTAGTAACGGAACAGCTTTATAACTTTAATACAATGTCTAGTGAACAATATGTGATAATTTATGGATAACATATAATAATACCACAACCGAAAAAATGAAAACGGTTTACTCTAAATCAAGCACTAGTGGGCTAGTACTACCAAAACACTAGTAGTTGCCAAGGTGATGAAGGCGACATCGGCAACGAAACTAGTATGTTTGTTTGAATAAACGAGTGTGTTAACTTTAAAAGACTAATGTGTAGTGAAAATAAATCAAACTGTTTCAATTATTTCTGTATTTAATCGATCTAACTAGCTAAGCTCTAATTAACGTGACAAAATAATACCAGATTATTATATTATTAGTACGTTATTATTATTACGTATTGTATTATTAATACTAACAATTATTAATGTTAGGCCCTACTATTTTAAAACCATTAGTGATATTATTATTAACATATTCTCTGATATACCTTGAATTTAAAAACAAAATCCATTAATTGTGTAAGGAATAAAGGATTGTGTTTAAATGAGTTTTTCATCGTAAATAACTCGTTATAACTACTTTGTAAAAATTCAAAATATTTTGAATATTTCATCACTAGACGCAGCCTTCTACAAAAGAATATATTAAACCTGTACAATTGTACCATCGAAATACAGTATCAACTAATTTAAAAAAATTATGTTTTCGAATCTCTTGAATAACAAATAATTGTGTTACTAAAATAGCACCTCTAATCACGCTATATTATCCAGATGGTGATTGGGTAATCTATAACGTTATAAGTGGTATTGGTAAAACTAAGCATGGTACCTTACCTAATAGATTGGGTAATTGACATAAAATGATTTTAAAATGGTATGAGGAGTATTTGATATGATTTATTATTCAGATTTAAATTAGATTTAATATAGCCTATACTATAAATAACAGAAGTAATATGAATGAAAGGATATTACTCAAAATCAGAAATATTTCCGGTAAATAATAATATCTTAAAAGAATATGAATTAAAGATTTTTATTTAATTGTCCCTATTCGTTGAAGTAACACTCTAAGTCTAAGTTGTATGCCTAAGAATAAAGGAAATACAAAATATAGGCTTTTTCGAACCTATTTATTTCACAACCAACATTTTAAAAAAATACTGAAATGACAGCTCATTTATTTTCAGAAAATAAACCCAATAAAACTAAAACCAAACTTTAACATATAAAGCGAAACTGAATGGTTCTTAGAGCATAGGTATCCTTTAACGTTTTTTGGTTTTTACCTTTTCTGATCGCCTTTTACTTGTTCCATTTTATTGAATAACGACTTTCCAAGCTTTTCAATTACAAAAAAAAATAGATTTGTTTTCATAGAAATAAAAACTTTCCTTAAATGTCGTGTTTCACTAAATGGAAAGCGTATAATTCAATAATTTTTTATTACCATTCACTATATTTCTATGTATTGTAATTATTAATTACAGTAATAGATTTTTGTAAAAACCTTATTTGAAATTAAATATATAAAAGACTTTGCATTTTCATTATAAGCAATTGCAGTTTCCCACGGTAAAACCGTATTGAATTTAAAATATAAAATTTGCAAGTCGTTTTTCTTACTTTACAACAATACTAAAAGGGTTTATCCTACTTTCCTAATCGAATTTATAACTTTGTAGAAGTAGGAAGAATAATTTATTTAGCCTATTTTGTGATTTAAGGGAATTATTTATTATTATAACTAAAATACAATGTTAATTTAGCAAACATAGCATGGATATAATCGAACCACAGTTGATCTTCATCGGGATGAGTCTAAGCATTGTTTAACTGTTATTATTTTACTTTTGTTTTCTAAATAGGTAAAATAGTCTGAAATAGAAATAAGTTCGAATTTAACGGAACCTCGAAAACGAAGACTCTAATTTTCAAGAATATACTGCATTTAGAAGGACATATTAATGAAAAATAACAACAAATATTTTTGTAAGTATGTATTGATAAAAAGTAAAACGAAAGTAGTAAAATAATGTAAAGAGTTTTATTCTGTATAACTCATTCCTTACAAATTTCCTTGTAAAAACTAAATTTCAAATGAAGTATTACAAAAGGCATTTCATAATAGATACTGTATTGAAAATGAGTTTCAATTGGCTGTTCCAAGGGGTGGCCTTGCCTTGTATGTAGAAAGGGCACTCCGCTGGAACTAAGTGCTCTTGTTAGTGACACTAATGGTTTAAGTGCTCTCGACAAGGTGCTTAAAAAATATTGGACTTCTACTGCTCCTCATTCAAACGGTTCTAAATCGATCTTCATAAATACGGCCTATCTATTAATTACATAGAAATGATGTTCGATAGATGTATAAGTAGAAGGTCTACTTTTGAAAACCTGTTTGTTCACATCCTAAACGTCAGAGAGCTTATAAGCCAAAACAGTCCTGCCAAAAACGTTAATCCTTGTTACATTCTCGACTAGGCTGCTGTCAACGTGTCAAGTGAATATTCCGTAAGCTTGGATATTACGTGTTGCATTATAACAAAATGCTTTATAAGAAAGTATTTTCAATTATATTACCGTATAAATATAAAAAACATCGTAACTAACCAGGTTTATTATGAAAGAAAATTCTTATTATGTTATTGTTAGACTTAAAACATACTACCAATATTTTTTGTCAATTTGGTATTTACAGAAGCCCATTCTTTTTTATTAATCACTACAAGTGTGTTATATTCCACTGAACCTAAACATACTCTTTAAACTACGCCTATAGCTAGCACGTTGTCACAATCTAGATGCGTGAAATCTTTATTCATCCCACTTAGTCTGGATTAGGTTGGGCTTATTTTACAGTCCCAACTACAAAATTGATACGTCAAATAGACATGATAGCTTTTTATATATCAAATCGCGTCTGAATAAACCATTCCTCAACCGTACTACTGTAGGAACACGAGACAGAGTTTCACCTAGAGTACCAAAATGGACAGTAATTATTTGGTTTTACCAAATGAAATCATTTATCTTCTGTTTAGTTTCATTACTTTTACATATAACATTACCTGTGCAAGATTCATTTTTATAAAACTTCTTTGATTCTGCTTTGATGTCAATATTACAGGTTTTCATTAAATCAGAATTTTAAAAAACGTACCAACTTGGAAGTGCATGTAGACCGACTTAATGAAAGCTCTTCTTCAAAGGAAGGTAAATGGTCTACTGTGAACTGTAGGAACAATATTCCTATAGCCAACGAGATATACATTTTTTTAAACCAAAGTCAAAACTCTGTATAATAATCTCTTACATATTGTTTATTATTAATTTATATTTTAGTAATACTTTATTTTTGGTATTGAATTTATTAATAGTTATAATAATTTAAATACTGCATTAGGCTCAATTGTATTGTTTTATACGAAACAAGGTTTAATACCAAGTGGATTGGGGCAGATATCCAGTTATAATTTGTTTATACTCTCAACTAAGAGTTCCAGGATTATATACGCTCTAGACAAATAGAATGCAAAATGTACTACAAGGTTCTGTTAATCTCTTTATAGTTGTTTCCGTGTTTATAGAGTCTATCAGCGGTATTTCCAACAATTTATTGTAAAAAATATTTGTTTAAGATTATTAATAATCATTGCTAACATAATAGAAGATTTTTGGTATTCGCACTACGTTGTATATGGTAAAAACATACCACCTTATTTGTCAAAAAACCATGACCAATTTCCTCGTTCTAGAAAGTAACTAGATATTTAATATTTATTTGAGTATTTGCTAAATTAGATCTTTTACATATAATAAAATAACTACTTCCTCCGAGGTCCCAATTTTGGCAAACTCAAAACCAATGTAATGCGTATTTGAAATCTATCTGGACGTATTGGACCCATCAAAACCTATCATAACATAATAAATTGCAAAATCGATTTTCTTGGAGAGACTGATGATGATTTAATATTGAGATAAAATTATTAGGTTTCTTGGCAGGAAGTTTTTTTTCATTTAAAGAAACTGCAGGAGTCTCGGCTTTTCATTAAATGGTCAAGTTCAAACGAAAATGTATTGCCTAGCTGCGTTAAAATCAACGACATAAATTCACCCTAGTGATAAGGAAGTATTTTAATGTGGAAAGGAATTATATTTTGAACGGAATAGATTCTCCTAGTTTCGTGTGGCCGTTCATTAATAAAATAATTATTTATGGACATTGAAAAAGTAGAATCATAGTCAACGTCAAGTCAGTATAAAGCACCTAATAGAAGTACAGTAATTTTCAAGTTCTCCGACAACCAGTTAATATGTCATTGACCATTATACCACATGATATGTTCTGACAACTATATGATGGAATCTCTGTGATGTACGAAGAAGTATTCACTGCATGACGTTATGATTCAAACTGATATATACGTTTACGGATTGCGTCAATATATCAAATAATTGCAAGTTGGTATATTTTTCGGCAGTGTACACATTTTTCAAATCTAATTTCTTTTCAATACGATTCTGAGCTCCAGTCGCTTAAGCATGACGCAAAATCACTGGGGGTGAGGGGGATTCTTCTTCAGAAAAACCGGACGGTACATGTGAACAATGAATTGCCTCAAGTATTACAATGTCAGGTATATTAATATGCACATGAGTGTGACCAAATAGATCATGCCACTATCAATTACACATCAACCAGAACTATTTAAAAAAAATATTGGTAAGGGAATGTTTATGAGTAAGAAAATCATCGTTTTGTCCAAAAATGAACTTCATAAATAGCGGATTCCCATACTATAGAAAGAAGTAGTCAGGCACGTAGATACTGTATCCTGAAAGAAACGGATACTACATACAATTATTTACAAACAAATTTCAGTTTTTATATGCAAATATTAGGAATTATATGAATGCTCCAATAAAATATCAGATTATAAAACGTTGGATTAAACTAAGAATACGTTTTAAAAAAAAAGATACAATCAATTAGTAATTATCAAACACTGATCGACTGTCATGTTAGATTGAAAACAGTAGGTTTCTTTTTCTAAACAGTGATGCGAACTAAGCGAATGATTGAGTAATAAAATGTTGTAGGCTTTGCAACTGAATTCATAAGATAACACCAAAAAAACTCAGGTCTAAAATAAACTTTTGAAAATATTTGTAAATAATTCTAGCCCGTATCCGATGTCCTTCGTAAATTCGAACATCAAAGTCTTTACAAATTTTGCTAAACTCGATACAATAAATTTGTCCTCAGGGCGTTATTCTGCGTCCAGAAATAGGAAGACGTCTGCTAAATAATGACATCAATTCCAAAATTCTCTTCTCCTTATGGTTTTCTCATTTCTAACAACAGACTTTTCTCTGCAGTTACGTATAAATGTAAGTCATTTACCAGAATGTCAAAGCAATTAGCTAGGATTTAGCGGTATTTCGCCAAATAGAAACAATTATGTATTCATACGTGTATTTGAGGAAAGTTATCAATATTGAACGAAATTGTCAATGACTTTTATTTAAGTCACAAATAATTTGCAAAATCGTACTCTTGGCTATTATATCTACATTATTAAACTACAAACATCTCACCCTTAGTTAGATTACAGGGGGTTTTTGTATATTTTTTTCATAAATTTAGGGGTACCTAATACAGGAAATTATTTTAAAAGGTTTTAAACATGTATTGGTCGTAGGACTATGAAACATAAGCGATCTAGTATCTAAGCGTATTGTATCAATTAGGATCTCGACGTAGATAAATAAACGTATAAGTGTTATACAAATACCCGATCCTGTAATAGATTTGTAATAAACTTGAAATACGATTGTTAATATCGCCTCTAAATAAGAATTTGATCAAAAAATTAGTCAATTAGCCTATGTGTTAGAACGTAAAACTGAAACGTAATTCCTCAAATCTATGAATCACTACATACTTTTGAAAATGATTTGCTTCCTATGAACATCTGGTGTACTTACCTTTTATCTGAGATATGCATAACTTTGTATATTCCTTTGGGGTGAATAATTAAAATTTGAGTAGAACAAAAACAGACTGACAAAGCTCCCACACGATACTAGAGCTAGAGTTGTGCCTTTGAATAATCTAAGATAAGTTTAAGACAAGTGTAACACCAGGATTGTAGAAGTCAGGCAGGAAATATTATTTTAGAAATTTTTCTACCATAAAATGGAAATATGAACTAATTTAGTTCGTTTTCAATATTATATTGCATCAAATTTAATATTCAATACATATTTTACTTACATTTACGTATGTTTACATATTAAAATTATGAGACTTTGTGTTTCGCGAGTTTCAATTTAAAAAATGACTACACTATCACTGATGTGCCTCTTACTACTCAAGGTCACCAAACAATATTTTTTATCCTTTTCACAAAAATTTGAAATAACAAAAACTGTTTATAATAGCAAAACTTTGATAATGTTGGAAATACAGAGGATAATAAAAATCCTAACTGCAATTACCTTTCAATGGCATTGAGGTGACATAGGATGGTTTACTTCAATTTTAATCATCGGTGTAAATACTATTTATTCTAGATATGTAGGACATATTGAGGGGTGTATTTTGATGATTCTGGTAGCAGCTAAAATTTATTTTGTGTTCTAAATTTTCTGTTAAACCACTTAACTTACTAACTCGATATAACTCGTTAATGGCGATGTTCTTTAACTGTCCAACCCGAGGTAACTGAGAATGTTTTTTTCGCCTTGTATAATGTGTTTAACAACGAGATAAGGATTGGTAATGTAAACGCAGGTATATATAAGACATTCTATCACGTCCCAGACTGTTTATGGATTGTGATTGGCTGACAATTGTTTACAATATTATGTTGACACACTAGGTTTTCCGGCCTAAAATATTATTATTGACTCTAATTTACCGGTCAGCTTAATCACTCTTATTGACCTTTATCGTTCGGTCTTGCAATACTTCACACAACTTTAGTTTATAATTATGTTCGTTGTTTTTACCAGGTATTGTGTTGCTTTTCCAAATGTGTCTCTTCTTTTTCAAGCCTATACGCCCTATCTCAACCAAAACATCCCCTAGGCCAGAATGGCGTCACTTTCCAGAGGCACTACCACAAACTGCTAAAATAACAAATCCAATCGAACAAAACAATGTTTAGTGTGACCTCGACCACCTGATGCAAACGGCAAAGAAGGAGAGAATCCAGATATATCTGCATTAACAGGTGAAAAATGACAAAAAAATAAATAAAAAAATAAGGAAAGAATCCAGATAATACTGCGTTGACAGTAATGTGGCATAGTAGCATAGTGTAACATAGTGTAAACTTTCTGTTACACTATGTTTAAAAATTTACCATATTCTCCCAAATTATAAAGCCATTTTACACACTATAAGTACACTAAAATAAATATTAATTGATTGTAATGTTTATTTGCTGTAGATATTATAAAAAAACAATAGCTATAAAACGCTTTTTCCTCTTTGGCATTAATATTCTATTCACCTTAAGTTTTGATAATAAGGCTGCTGAAACGTAAAATACGTGTTATAAAATAACACGCCGTTGTTAAATCTCATGCCACTCAAATTCTCAGAAAGGGTATTTTTACAAATTTTTGTAAATAGGTTTCATCAACTAATGAGTATATTGGTGCTACACAATGGCAACAAAAAAGAACCAATTTCACATTTTTAAAAGCCAATATAGGAAATGTACGTTACTCGTTTTAATATTGAAAATAATAGGCTATAAATAAAGCAAATAGTGTATTCTAATATGAAAAAAAGTTTATTTCGGTGAAATTATACAAATGGAATAACTGGATTAATTATATTTTTCAACAAATTTCGAGAAAGGTTCTGTAGAGCTTCTTTAATTTAAATCTCAAGCTCAAGAATTTGATGAAACCTATGTGATGGTTTGCCACGAGTGGGTTACACTACTTTGTTAAAACGAGTAAAGGAACAATAAAGTAGAATGCAGTTAACTTTTCAAGAGAGTTACGATAGCTCTCTTAAGACTCATTTTTCACCGAAGTCTAATTTAGTTTAGGTAAAATTGGTTGTATAGAAAAACTCATTTCTTTAACTTATTTTTGTATTAGTTAATACTAATAAACAATAAAAAATTTTGAAATATCTATCACATCTAATCAAAACAAACCAGCGTTGACCTAAATAGGTATATTTGGAATCTAAATATTTAATTCTTCAACGCAACGAAACAGTTGGTAATAAGAAAAAAGTAGTGGTTGGGAATATAATTAAATAGTGATCAATAAAAGTATTATGTTGGAGAATGGAAAAATATCATATAGATCTATATAAAATGCTAATAATGCAGATATCTCGGGCATTTTTAAAAAATATGAATTGACATACAATTAAAACACTTTTAACTGTTTGGTAATCATATTGTATCTCAATTATGTTTGTAAATTGACATCTAATACTATTATATAAGGCTGTATTGAGAGGGCTTAATTCTTTGGGATTCCCATTCAAACTGAAACAAATATTTATTTGAAAGTAAAACATAAAATAACAAAACGAAATAGTACGGAATATATATTTATACTTAAAAGTTAAGCAATAGCTATGACTCATTGAAGTCGATATGAAAACAAACCTTAAGAAATTAAGGGGACATTTCATATGAGAATTTTAGTTTTGTTTAAAGATTAGCATAGGCATTTTACGACTGTGCAATTAGAATTAATTTTTTTCATTATAAATTTACTACTTACTGATGACGCTAACGAAGCCTAAGGTCTAAACACTTTAAAAAACAAATACAAATACAAAACACCGAGCAGTGAGAAATATCATTCCTCGAATAAGATGCACACAGTGGCATTTATCTCTTGGTATAATAGCATTGCTTTTAGGTTTCCAAGAAATTCATTTTATTATTGTAAAAGTAAATCATTTATATAAAACAGAAAGTAAATGTGTAGCGGTATTGTAGCTAAAACAGATTTTAGAATTGTAACATTATTTTATTAATAGCAGAAAAAACGAAATGGCAAAGTCAAATAGAGTAACTAATCTTTGTTATATTTATATCAATAAATAATAAAGAGGCAATATTTTTTTTATGTCAATTCCAACTTAGATAAACAAAAATGTTTACTTGGAGAGCAATATATAAATAAATAAATAAATAAATATATATATATATATATATATATATATATATATATATACAGTCTATATTTATATAATTTTATTTATTAATGCGTGTGTATGTATACATCTTCCGGAAAGACAATATAAAGTAGCAAAATAGTGAGCCAAATAATTATGAAATTAATTATTATATTTAATCAATGAATAGGTACATCAAAATTGTTTATCTTCACGTGGCAACTACCACAACTTTGGACAAATGTATTTGAACTTTAGAGTGTATATAACTATTATTTTAATAACGATTGAGAATTTAAACATGGTTTATAAATAAATTAATATAGGGAGACTGTGATAAAATTGCAGGAATTGAAAATCCTTTTAACTATAGAAATTTATGACATATTATCGTGAAAGCGTCCATATTCATTTATCTACAACAGAGTCAATAATGACATAATCAAATCGTTTCAACGCATACCGTTACAACCAGCGCGGATAACCGACAAGACATTAGAGCTGATGACGTCATAACGGGATATCAGTAACACTGGGAAAAACTATATATGGTTACCGTGAAAACAAATATTTGTAAACTGACATGCTTTTTCAGAAAAAAACACTCAGACTTTAACTTCAGATACAAAAAGTGATATTTGTAAGAAAAATCATAGTAACCAAAGTGATAAATGTGATACGACCAGGGTTGTAAAAAAATTCATCAGAATATGTAGATACTAATATTGTTCTTTTGTTGAAACTTTAAACTAAATGTAAAGAGAAAAAAAAACTAAAAATAGAAGGTTATATAAACAAAATTCAGCTATAAAATATTATTTCCATGTGAGCATTATGAGCAGTTAAATTAGTTACCTATTTTCTTATCGTTTCGAATAAACTTTACCTTTTGTCAGTCAACTGCCAAAGAAAACAACAATTTTATGGAATGTAAATTACGCATGTATGAATGAAATTAAACGTTCATTGTTTTTTGCAACATTTTATGAAGCGTTTGCTGAGATCAGAGCTTCATGTATCTAGCTATAATATCTCTAATATATATATATTTTGTAATTTTAGCAGTATTACTGTTTTTAGGTTTTCAATAAGGAAGTATTGTGCAGGAGCTATAAATTATCAATAGCTTCAAAAAAATGTTCCATAAAGTAATGAATAAAATACAGTTTCATTAAAATTGAACCCAACTATTTAACTTACAAGTGTTTATAAAATGTATCTTTAGAAATGAAATTATGTGGGTAGTGGGCAATCCAATTATGAGTAATCCAATAGTTTGTAGAAATTACTTTGTCGTGAGGTAAAAGAAAATAATGCAGAAAAAAATTGAACATATCTTTTACTACGATTGCAACAATACGTAAATATAGACTACCAGTTTTAAGTTAAAATATAGTAGGTCTATCAATAAAAAGTATTTACTGATGAGGAAAATCAAAACTTTTACATAGGTAAATATGCGGGTAGTAAGGATTGCACATAAACTTCCAAATTTTAACTGTAATATCAAATACTTATGATATTATAATATTTTTTAACTCTGAAAACGAACTGAATGATGACGTTTTTTATTCTAGGCCGCTGGTACTAGTAAAATCTAATCTATTTATCTCTCTTTGATATAAAAGTAAAAATAGTGTCTAGTAATTAAATAAATTTGTAATGTTTCATTCAGAAATAATATAATCGTTGGAAGGTAGAGATCATTCATTACACAAACATACATAAGTAGTTATAACCAATTGCAGGAATTGCTTGTAAAAATAATTTAATAATAATATATATAGGGTGACAGTTATGTATGAACTTAGTATAGTTATGAATAGTATGTATGATGTTGATTATAAGTAAATACTATGACTTTTTATATTAATACAGACGAGATTGGTTTATAAAAACATCCTTGGTTTTTCCCTTTATTTTATTATCATTCCATTATATCTTTACGACACCTGTCTTGTAATAATTGCCTATTAGGTTCCGCTTTTTAGTATTTCCAAGCAAAGAAAAAATATAAGTAAACTATTGTCAAATTATGGGTTTGGTAAGCTTTATACACACGTATACCACACCTTATATACTGACATAAAAGCCGCTACTGTTTTTTATCGGTCGTCCATTATTTGCCTTCCACCCCCTCCATTATAAATTAGGTTTTATAAACTATATTTTTATTGTCACCTACAAAAGCTCGCTCTTCGTGTCCATTATCCATTATCTTTGCCATCTACTAACTCTGTTCCAAACATTACTTTACCTACCACTTCTAATTTTTATCTAAGACTCAAAAACGTATTCTATGCAAACAAATTTCTGACATTCGCTGTTTTTATATGGCGTCCTACAGCTTCATCTTTAGATTACTGCATATCTATGCACCCTACTATATTTATCCGCACTTGTTGTTTTTATCAGCTGCCTAATGTCTTTCTTGCAGTTCTCCATCTCTGTATTTACTAATTGTCTTTACCTTCCCGTCATATTTTTCTCAAGCGTAGTAACCTTTTTGGCATACAGTGTCTTTATGTGTCTCTATTTATTTCTACTCATTTCTAATATTTCGCCCGGTTATAACTATATGTAAAAAAAGTGTATTATAAAGATATATGTAAATTATATTCCGCTATACACTGCACTATAAACGTATTAACACGACTCTAATCCCTTTACATTAAATTGCTTTGCCGTTTCTTTTGCCTACAGTAACTTTCGAGATACATAAAATATAAATTTGTTATTAAATAAATTGGTACTGTGTATAGTTTATGAAAAGAAACTGAAAGCAAAGCAACGTGGTGTTTGATTTTGTCGTCTAGGTAACTCATTGCTCAACAGACAATAAGGAAGTACTTTGGGTCCTGATGGACACCAAGGGAATTTAAGCAAACAGTAGACTACATTTTGCGTTAAGTCTTTGTGTCCCACAGAGGATACAGACTGAGCGAGTTGTCAGTTAATATAATTGGTATGCCTTACCTGTGGAAAACCGAATAAACAATAATTTCCAAATGTATACATTTTATAAGTTTTGAAATCATTATTATATTTAAATGTCTTTTATTTATACTAAAAGGTTAAGAAGTCATATTACCAAATTATACTTTAGGACATTATTTGCATTACAAAATAATACAAAAAAAAGGGAAAACATGTTTGAGACCATGTGCATCGGTACATACGCATTTTAAATCGTAATAATATCCGGCAGTTCTTGGTATGAAATAAGGGTATTCTAAGTAGTCAACCCAGTTAATATATAGATATATATCTGTATATATATATATATATATATATAAATATATATATATATATATATATATATATATATATATATTTATATATATGTGGGGAGAGAGGGAGAGAGAAAGCGAGAGAGAGAGGGAGATGGGGTCCCCATGATGATTGTGTTTCAATACAAGATTTATTTTTTTACCGTAGTTTTTGAACAATTTTAGTTTACCGTTTTTTCAAATGACTGACAATTTTTGACGATATTGCACGATATAAACTATATAGTTCCTTGTAAACTAAATATTTAATGCAATCTTCTAACCTCTAGAAAAGTAATGGTGTAAACAGATACTACTTCATAAGCATTCCAATGACCATGGATTCCGTTTTAATAACTATACCTTCTTATATCTTCAAAAGTAAACTCATATGACTTATTATATTATTTGTATGACAATGCATCCTGTAGTATACCTTTAGCCGTCACTGCCTGTCAATGTCAATAACTAACTCATGAAAGTTGTGAATCTGTAGTCAGTGGTGTTATAACCTGAATATCATGTTAATAAATTCGGCAATAAGATGGCAATGCTAATTGATCCTATTTATAACACTGTACATCAGAAAACAAAAGCCATTAGCAGCTTCAGCAAAAAGACAAGTAATATATTTACGTAGAATATTATCAGCCAGAATAATATAGATGTGATATGGAGGAAGACAAATAGTGCATCAGCCAAAGTCAAGTAGGTGTTAATCTCGTTATGAAATTGTGAGCTCGATATAATACAAAAGAAGTTAAACTTGTTTTTATAAATCTAAGCTACATAACATTCTATTTATTCCACGCATTGGGAAAAATTTATTTTACAGCTCAAGGAGGCTATAATTACGTCATTGCTGAAGAGGTTACAAATGTTAGGAAATAGCATTTCCATTTTCACTATACATCATTTGTTATTACTGTTATTGGTAGTTTTTAAACGTCACTCATCCTTTGCCTAGCAGAAAACTGTACAGAAGAATTCAAAGTTTCTGAAATTACAGAGATAATAAGACAAAATTCTTTTATCTGATAATATTTTATGATATGAAACGAAAAAAAGAAACAAAGTTCTCTTGTAACAGAGTAGAAATCTTTGTTTAACCTCCAATTTAGAACAATAAAAAAATTATATCATATCAAAATGTATGAAAGGTAGAAGCAAATAGATAGATAGATAGAGAAAGAGAGAGAGTGAGATAGAGAGAGAGAGGGAGAGAGAGAGTAAGCGCCTAGTTACTAGGAAAAGTTAACGAACACTATAATGAAGCTGAGAAAAAATATTTATGTTTTAATAATTTTACCCATACAGTAGTAAATGGAAGGATCCTATCGCGCTATTCTTTATTGTAGATATTTGTATTATTGATTGCATGTACATTAAATTATGAACAACTCTATAATTATAATGAGAAAGAAAAGGAAGCACCTTGTTTTTTGTTTGCCCTACAAACTAATTCCATATTGAGACATATTAGTCACAAAGTTATAGTGTGTAATTGTGTATGATTGTGTGTGTGTGTGTGTGTGTGTGTGTGTGTGAGTGTGTGTGTTGCAACAGTCGCGGCACGCACACCGGCAATCATACCCTCCCTTACCCAGCCGTCAACCCTTTTGTTGACCGACTCCTAAGAGCAGACCCACCACACGCATCCACTGCTGAGTAAGAATTTTGTAACGAGCAGCTCCTAGCCTTAGCTATGAACGCTGTGCAATGTTCGCCAAAATTGCCAAAGGACCATTCATTGGACTTAAATTTTCAAAAAACCTTACTTGCTGGGGATTTAACCCTTTTTGGGTGTGTCTTCCCTGGGAAGGAGTTCTTTTGAAAGGCATCTTATCGGCGAAATGACTATTGCGATTTTAGGAGAGTGTAAGAAACTTGTTTAAATAAATAAACAGTTTTTTGTTTGCAAGTTAGATAAAAAATACTTTATTTTTTAAAATTTTATAATGAGTTACTTATCTATGCATAGCACGGTATGCATTTCTTTCAAATTTAAGTACAATTTTCTAATATTTAAATTACTTTTAAAAAACGCAATAGTTATTAATTTAACCTTAAATTTCAATGTTTGATAAACAAGTTCTAATTTTTGTTAACATCATAACATAAGATAAAAGAAATGTAAAAATTTTACCTGATTATTTTAGCTATGTTTTTTGTTTACATTTAACCCGTCCGGTCAAATATTTTTTCCACATCTATCTAACCTCCCCTTTTCTCATTGGAATTTTTAAAATATCAAACTACCTAATTTACTTTCCCATTCAATTACTTCTTGTTAAATAACCTTGGCATTCTTAAATTTCTGATTTTATTTTAAATTCACTAAAATTTGCATTTCTAATCTTTTAGATAATTACTACAAGTTTTCCTTTTCAATATTTTTACTTCTAGTAAATTTTTACTCTTCAATACATTCAGAATATAGACACAATATTTATCCTACAATCAACCAATTAATTTTATGACAAAACAATATAATAACATTTACAGAAAGAAAATTACATTTTGCAATTTCAAATTATTTACTTCTTGAAATTATCGAATTTTCTCTCTCTATTTTCCATGAAATAAACCAGGTAATTTTCATTGGTAAAACAATATAAAAAACATTTACTGACAGAAAATTATATTTAGCAATTTCAATTCATTTACTTCTTGAAATTATGGAATTTACTCCCTTTATTTTCCAATAAATAAACAAGTTAATGTTAATTGATGAAACAATATAAAAACATTTACTGAAAGAAAATTCAAAAACCTGAATTCAGCAAATTTTATATATAACTACTTTCAAATTTGACGTATTTAATTCATTTTACTCCCAACAACACATTGAAAGTTCCTTATCGTAGACACAACTCATAATTTAAATAAAATAAACTTTACGACTAAACATGGAAACAATTTACTTAACTTATGTTTTAGCTAGACCTACTGAATGTTTTAAAACCCAAATTAATTATGTTCGTTTGCTTATATATTGTTATATAATTTACAAACTAATCCCAACATAGGGACTTATTTAAAACATCTCTTTTAAAACCTGAACTCTTCTATTTAATATTTACTTTATTTTAATATAATGATCGTCTGCTGATCTCACCTTTCCCAAGACAATAATTATTTTAATTAATTAATTTCAATCAAAACATCAACCCTCTATATCAAAACAAAAATGTGTTTCAATTAATTTTCCTGAATTATTATTATAACCCTTTTTTCAAAACCAAATTTTATTTATTTATTTTTCTTTAATTAATATTGTAACCCTTTTTTTCAAAACAAAATTTTATTTTAATTAATTTTCTTCAATTAATATTGTAACCCTTTTTTTCAAAACAACAATTTTATTTTAATTAATTATTTATATGAATCTTTATCACAAAGAACAACTCCACTGTTATGATTTGCATTCAAAAACCTTTGACCTTCAAGTCATATGGACAGGAATACTCAAATATGTGGTAGCCATTTTGTTTCTTGACATTTCCCAGTACTTATTTAATTTTGGATAATTTATTTAAACGTTCTGTCTCAATACCCTAATATTTTTTACTTCATAAACAATATTAATATCTTAATTTGAGTCATTTACAATTGCTATTAAAATTTCAAAACTCCTAACCTCCAATGTTTGTTTCACTGCTTTTTTCATTTAATTCAAATTATTTGATTTACTTGTAAGGCTGTAGCCATCTTGTGACGTTATCAATACCTCTCATGACTATAACCCCCCACTCTTAAACAAAGCACCTGCAATCTAATGTATCATTTCAAAATTTGGCATCTACGTTTTAAATATTTTTTTTACTTTCCAATTTTCCTTTATATTTTTTTAAAATCAAGATTTAGCTTATTTGCAAAGAGTTAACGATACGATCTGATCTTAGTTTCCCCTTTGACTTGTTTTGCGTAGGACTGGCTGGTGTCTCCCCTTCTCAGTTAACTGCATAGCCATTTTGTCTGCTTAGCTTGTTTGGAAGCTTGCCCTGCTTAAACTGCGCGACCGTTTTCCACACAGCCTCTGCTCACTTGGAACGCTATCTTGAATCCCGTTGCTCTTTGTTCTTCTGGATCACAGGTCCTGACCTGTTCGCCTTCTCCCGCTATAAACTCTCCTCTCACTCTTCTGATTTTAAAGTTTAGTCTTTTTAATTGTTATTTTAAAATGGTAATACTATTAAATTTGGAAATTTAGATCACTGTTCGAATTTGACAAAGCTTTTCACATATCTGCTTTAAATTCTCTATTGTTACTTTAGAAATTGATTTAGTTATTTAATAACTTTTCATTTACATTTCTAACACTATGAAGCACAGTCCTACTTGGTTACACACACTGAGTATTTTTTGGGTTTTCTATTAGCTCGTACAACTAAAACCACTTGCTGACGCCGCAAATCTTGATTTTACTTTGGAGACCACTTTCGCGGAAATTTTTCCACGAAAGGGTTCCAGAAACATCACGTTACTTCATCGCAACGTATGACGCTTGTTCCTAGCCCGTCATTTTAATGATTCGAGAATTGTACTCGATATAATTTTTTGTCCAAACCGGAAAGCGTCTAACGATGCGTCATGCACTTCTCATGTCCACTAGACGCTAACTGGGGACGATTCCCTTGTCCCGCAAGCTCCCCTCCAGGCCATCCTTCCCACGCCGCATTTAACTAATCAGGTGTCCCGCCATAACGTAATGCCTTCATCCTGGATGAGTACGCCTCGTCTATATACTTCCAAACTAGGGAACATATTTCGATAACAAGATCGATATTTTAACTATTTACTTTTTTGGCCGTTTTCCCCTTTAACGTTGCGTTTTCTGCATTTTTGTTATTCTTGATTTTTGGTTTCTTTCACTCTGCTGGATCTTTTCAAATGTCGATCGTAGCTCTAGGGTGATTTTGACCATTTCCCCTTTACAAATATTTATTATTTGTAACAACGCTAAGGCCCTTTCCCCTATTAGATGGCTTTGCTTGGTTTATATTTTTGAATAATGTTTTACAATATTTACTAATTCTCTTAATATCCCTTCGCTCTCATTTTATACATATACGTATTTA